>VWZP01010273.1:2614682-2854305 GCA_013396995.1 Dicaeum eximium
CCTTCCCTTCCCTTCCCTTCCCTTCCCTTCCCTTCTTCCCATTTTAATCAATGAATATAATTTCTCCCTTTCTTGCTTTTTTCCTTAGTGCTAAAAAGTACACAATGTCCTTTTAATATTTAATTAACGGGATCACTTTACAGGTTTTAGTTTAAGGGTAACCATAGCACAAATGCATCCATTATTAACCGCAGGACGGCAGCAGCTTCTTGGGATCCCTCTTTGGTTTAATATGAGAACCCCTGTCAACAGAAAACAGCTCTGATATTGTCGTTACGTGTGACAAACTGGCAGATGCGATGGGCACCACGCTGGAGCAATGCAAACTGCTGATATCGGTGGAAGAGGCGATGTTCAAAGGCGAGGCCAAGGCGGACGGCGAGCGGCTGCTGCGCAAGGTTCGGTTCCGCGTGGCGTCGTCGCACAGCGGGCGCGTGCTGAAGGAGGTGTACGCCGACGGCGAGGCCGCCGACTCGCTGGACTCTGAGTACGCCAGCAGCTCCGAGACCGACCAAACCAGCCGGCTGAGCGAGGTGGACGGGCAGCACAACGGGCACGGAGGGTCGGAGTGTGATGAGAATGACAACGAGCAGGATGACTTGCTCATTTTAGTCAGAGCCACCAAAGAGAAGGGGTTTGGTACAAAGCGAGTCAACATCCTCAGCAAAAATGGCACAGTCAGGGGAGTCAAGCATAAAGTCAGCGCTGGTCAAGCCCTTTTTGACAATTTGGCAAAAGTATTTCAGGTAGGTGATGCAGATCTGTTGGCTGTAAGCTGTCTCTCTGTCTCTTTTAACTCCACGCATTATTCTTCCCTTTGTTCAAACTGCTCTCGTTTAGGATTTCTCAAGATTCTATCTCATTCCCATTGTTATTAACTTGGACAAGAGGGGCTCATTGGTCCTTCTACTATAAAACAGCTCCGTATTGACTGTGAACTTTGCTTCATAAAATTGACCTATTTTTTGCTGAGTAGAAATATGTATGGTGTGCTTCCCATGTCTGAATTAGGAAAGAAATGTAACAGAGGATTTAGCTGGGGCTTTGCTGGAGATCTACACAGGTCTCCTGTACAGGGACGTGTCATGTTTCCACTCCTATTGTATTAATTCTAATGAGTTTACGATGTTATCTACTGTCCCCTACATGTAAATATGTATACTTGCAAATTCCATTCTGTTTAATCTGCAAAGTAGACCAAACTAGGTGCAGGGTGTCAGCAATGACGGTTTTCCCACAGGAAAAATTCAGGGGAATTAAATCTTAGTCGGAGGTCTCTCTTATTAATGTCTGTTTTCTTGCTATTTTGTAGAAGGAGCAGAATATCTGTATTTGAAACAATATATGCCACACGAATGCCTTAGTCAGAGAAACACAGGCCTTCAGAAAAATCAAGATAAAAGTTCTAAAACATTTATCTCATATATATAATTTATCTGTATATGCTATTCAAGCCTTTCAATCATTAATATTCACACAGATAGCAACAAGTGTGCAACAAGACTCTTTCTGAAGTTCTTAAGATCCAGAATTATGCTTTTAAATTAAATTATCCGGTGATGGTTTCCAGGCATTATTTTAAAACTTTTATGCAGTTTTAAATCATGGGGAATTTGATATTAGTAATGACTCTTTTTTGCATTTTGAAATTACTTTGAAATGAGGTAATTTCATATTACATAAATAAATGGCAATAAAGTAACATTCTCTTGCTTCTGGATATGAATTTATCCTCTGTGTTGTACCTAAATTAACAGTCTTTTTGTCAATATGAATGTTCTGGTAGAAGCTGAAGTTGCAGAGAATAATTTCCTGTTAATTTTTCTTTACATCACATCACACAGCACCCAAGTAGTTTACTTTCTTTCAGCTACTCATGGAAGAGTTTGTCCATATTTCCTTATTCTGATAGCATTTGTAACAAACTCACTTTTTAAAAGTAGATTTGAATTAGTAAGTGTTTACTGAGGTGTGTTTGGGTTCTTCTGCAACTTAAATTCCACTGTTCGGTGCTATTTCACTACACAGAGTACCCAATTTCACCCCACTAGCCTCATTCCCTTCGAAATGCTGTCTTCTACTACAGTAACACTAAGCTAAGAAATTTGAATCAGCTAAATAAACAGACCCAGCTGAAGACATATGCACCTTAATTAGTGTCCCTACCTTATTGTTTTTTCTATCCCCAGTTTTATGTTGGAAGTTCTTCAGTAAAGGCCCATGGACTGAAAACAATGTACTTTGATTGCAAAGCTTCTTGTTTTCCTAGCAGAGTTAATGGTAGGACCAGTGCTATTTCCATGAGGTGTTTTGCCAGAAGAAAGTATTTTCTTGAAAGGAGGCATATCCATCCTATAACTCCAGAAAAGTACATGTATCCAAGTCTACCACAGAATTCCTTAATTAAAACCTGTAAAATAATGACTGGTTTAAAAGATGGTAAGGTTTTTTTTTTAATTGACAATATTTTACTGTGGAAGAAAGGGGAAAAATTGAATTATCAGACAAAACAAACCAAACAGTTTTTCATACAGCACATAATTCCAATGAAGAACTCTCTGCTACAGGCATTGCAAAGTCCAAAATAAAAGGCAGCTTTTCAAAGTGGATGAAGAAAATATATGTCAAACTAAGAAGCTTCTTCCTAGGCAGGTCTAGATGAGTGATTTCCAGAAAAAACTGTATATTCTTACATTAAGCACCTACTAGATCAAAGACATATATTCAACAATACAGAGAATATAATGATTTAAGGTTTCTACACAAATTCTGATTTCCCCAGAGATAAAGTTCTAAGTCTAGCGAAAAAAAAAATAATGGTTTGCATGCCTTTTATGTCATACTCTTAACCAATTTTGTATGTCACATGGTGAGCACAGAGGAGAGCAAAACACAAAGGTTAGCTTTGAGATGGATTTGAAACTACTTGATCCTAATGAGGTGTGATTGAAATCCATCCAATTACAAATGAAATAATGGCCTTTAGAATGTGATTAGAGGATGATTTCTAGTTTTCTGTAAGCATGTTCCAGACAATTAATTGAGCCGTAATACCAGTTAGAGAACAATAAGACATCTTCTTTCAGAGATTTAGTAAGATAGAAAGATGTCTTTGTTAGCAATACAAAATCTCTTGATCTGGGCATTTTTCTAAGTTACCCCCTTGATTGTGTGAAGTCATCTCCAGTCACATGTTTCTCTTATACAAGCAGCAGCAAATGTATAACGATAGTTAAGAGGAGAGTGCCCCTCCCTGAGAAGAGTTGTCTGTGCCCCTTTGATGATTCAGCTGCAGGAGCTCATATGAAATTAATACATTGTATATTACTCAGCATTAGTGTCAAGTCAGCATTTTTAATCTCAGAGTATGCTCATGAACTCTTGACAATCCTGTATTGTAAGCATTGATATATTCTTGTATGGAAACACTTCTTATTACACTTAGTATTTACTATATCACTTCCTAACTAAAATGTACATGTAAGAATCCAAATACTGAGGGTGTCTGAGTGTCCTGTGACCCTGAAACTAGGGTGTGGCTTTTTTCTGCAAGATCAGCATTCTGATTCTTCAGACTGTATCTGCAAACTCCTTTAATATACTATTTCCCCAAATCCCTAGAGGCTCCCTCTGACAGAGGAGAGATCCTTTAAAGCAAATCACTTTGTTCAGATATTCTAGGGATAAGCAGGGATTTGTTAACTGGGCTTCCTTATATTGTGCAGTCAAGACCTTTGATTTTGTCTGTGCACTAAAAGCACTTGACTATTTTAATGTTCTATAGAAATTTTTGGATTTGTGAATATTTTTTTCACACTTGCTTACTACAGTCTTTCTACGGGTTGGTTCAGACACTTTTTCCCCCACAACAAACTTATCTGAAAAAAAATCACACCTCCTGGAGCTTTTTTCAATTTTAAGAGAGTGATGTTAGGCAGGAAGTATTTCTAGATGAAAAGGTCTTTTTGGTTGCTGTTGCTATCTGATACAAGCCTGGCCTGAGAATGTATATCTAGATGTGTGTCCCATGTTACATCTTCCCACAGTCACGCACTCAGCACTTCCCTCAGCCGTTCAATCCGTGACCTCCCATTTCCACTGTTCTCTGGGAAGCTGAGTCCTTCACAATTACTCTGTCCAAGGACTGTCTGTGTCCCCAGATGGGAGCTGCTCCAGTGCTGTGACAGTGAAAGGCCTCCCCTTAGGTCATCCCTGCACACCAGGTCATCCCCTGGTGAAGCTGCTGCCAGGTGAGTGGGAGCAGCTGTGGTGGCTGGGGCCAACACATCCATGGGGAAGGAATGTGGGACAGAGCAGGACATGTCCAGGGGGTTGCCTCAGCTTCGAGGCAGAACATTCTGGGGGAAGAAAGGTGGGGAAGAGAGCAGCTTTACTGATGCTTCAGGACAGCATGGTTTCCATGGCAACACCTCCAGACTTTTCCTCCTTGGGGCGGATGCCACTAACAGACTGTTGACATAGCAACCACATCCTGGCAGGGTTAGGGAGTGGTGGGTGGGGTGGTGATGGGTGTTGACATAACAACCACTCTGAGTGGGGAAGGTGGGAGGGAGGTCGCTGGTGGTCATCTGTGGAGGGCAGGGACGGTCACATGTGTCACCCAGCCTCCACTAGCACCTAATCTGGGCCTGGGGGTAGCTTCCTGCAGTGCTGGAAATACAGGCGTCAGACAGCTGGGAACAGCTTATTTGTGAGAAACACACTCCACTGAAAATCCTGAAAAGCAGGAGGGAGCTGAGCTCCCAGTCTCCCTGTTCATGCACATCCTTGGTATAAATTTTCTCCTGCTGAGACTCTAAAGCTGACAGCATTTGCAGCTCTGAAACTGGGGACATGACTTGCCAGTTGTGTCAGAAGCATAAGCCCCTTCTCAGTATATCTGAAGTAATTGTGGTTTTATTTCAGTATACTACCAGAAATTTCGTATTCTAATATTACAATGCTGTTTAAATGCAAATGGATATGAATATTTCCCATAACTTTCTGTAAAAAGTAGTAGAGAAATAGTTCTTTTTTTCTTTGAAATAAATGTAATTCTCTTCACAACCAATTTTTATGACTAAGCCATTCCTATGGCGATGGCCGAGTCACATAGAGCAAAAATCCTTGGGTTGTCTAATATGTTACTATGCCAAACTGGGTTTTCATCCCAATGTGCAATGTAATGGAGCTCAGCCAAAGGCTTTACACAAGTCTCTCCTCATTTTCCATGTTTCAGCATGGGTATTTTTCCTCCATTCCCACACTTACACACTCTACTGGCCTTCCAGCCTCCTCTGAAAGGTCAGGTTCTGCTAAATTAGCCACAGAACTCATTCTCAGGCAGGGCTTCCTGATGTCTATGGCAGAAGGGCAGGCTGGTTAACAAACCTGATGAATGCCTTTGTGAGCATTGCGTCAGAGAGGATACGGCTCAAGAGTCAGACAGAATGCACTCAGTCTGCACTAAATTTCCAAGCACAGTTTCTCAGGTAGAGCTCACATTTAAGGTTGTGAAGTGCAAGTCACTATTCAGCCTGATGAAGAATGAGCTTATTACTGTTCAGGGAGAAGGGTGGGAAAGAATAAAGAATCATGTGGAAGTTTGTTAAGAGGAGAGCTTTAGGGGTGGATAAGAGCTCTGTCATCTTTCTTTACTTATAGGTGACCTGGAAAAGGGACAGCGGGACATGCAGAGCTTACAAACCAATAGGGATAGCTAGTACCACAAACAAGATAATGTGAAATACAGCAGCAAAACCAACCATCTTCCAAAGAAGGCAGAGGCTGCAAAATGGTGTTAAGGAAAGGTTCCTGCGGAGTAGTGCAAGCAAAGGTGTTTAGGGTGGGTGGCATGTTGTATAGCCCTGCAGCCTCTGGAGCATATATCACTACAATCCCCAAAAGTCTGGGGAGATGACAAAGAGAGCTCTGCACTTCCACTGGAGACTCTTGATAAGACTTGGTAAAGAGAAGTCTCTGTCTCACTGATCAGCTGATGATCAGTGCTGACACTCCAGAAGTCATTGGGCTATTTGAATTCAAAATCCTCTTCTAGGGCTGGAGAAAGATTGTAAAACCCTCCTGAACTTTCCTTTCATATTCTCCTCCATACACACTACTGTTACTCCCAAATGGACATAGCTCACCAAAGAAAACAATGGACTGGATGCTTGTATAGAGCATTTGATGTAGTAATGTCCCTTATATGGATAGAAATAAATATCAGTGAGCTGCAGGTATCTGCGTTACAAACTTCCAGTGTATTTTCCTAGTGTTAGCAAACTAATCTGAAAACTAATTATTGAACAGTGTTGCACTGAAATCCACTAGAGAACAGGAAAAACTGCAATGACATGGAGGATCAAGCTATGAAAAGCGAGTTTTTGCTTGTTACAGACAATTCAGAGTTAGAAGGACAACTAGATCACTACTGGAATGGGCATGGCATTGCTTCACCACTTGCTTTGTACCTTCAGAAGCGCTTTGATCTGTGACCACACTGCATTGGACAGTTATTTTGCTGATACTGTTGATCATGTCACAGTTATTAGAAGTGGTTTCCCTCCCTCCCTCCCTCCCTCCCTCACCCCTTCCTTTTTCTCTTAAGCACTATAGTGGTCACAGTGTTCCAGCATGGAGGTATCCTAGAAAAATTTGTAGCCTGTGACTTGCTTGTTAGGGAAAAGAGGTAGAGAGGAAACTGAATCAGGTATTCAAGACATGAGAGATTGCAAATAATCATGTTCTATTGCCTTGTTTCATCCTCTCTCTTTAAATCTAAAAATAGATTTGCTTTCTTTTTGACAGAATGAATGCAACTGCCAAATGGAAGAAAAGGCTTCCTGATTGTACTAAGTGGGATTCCTAAGTCATATTGGCCTCAGGAAACTCTCTGAGATGAAAATAGTCATAAAATGAAACAGTATTAATAGGAAATGCCATATATGCTTTCCAGACTCTTACCTTTAATTATCTGTCTGGTAGATCACCTGGAATGCCAGATGAGCACTGGGTCTGATCCTCTGTACTGCTCTGGGACTCTTACATCATGTTCCTTTGTGGGACTGCTCAATAAGGTGCTCAGCCTTTGAGTTAACATGGAAAATGCTTCATCTTACTTCAAACTAACTTGAAAAAGGGTCATGTTACAGAAGCAGCCTATCAAAAATATCTTAGGATACTAGTGCAGAATTTTTTTCTACTTATTCTAAGAGTAGATTTTTTTCCCTGAATTGGCCCCTTACAACAGAGATGAAAGAGATTAATTGCTTAGTCCTTATCTTGAATTATTAGCAATAACTCCTGTCTTTTATTGTCTATGAATCTCAACTTGGTAACTCAGCAGGAAAATAAAGAGAAAATATGTTTTGAAGTATTCTTATAACTAGGACTATCAAGAAAATTTTGGGCTATTCATTTTTCTTTGACATGGTACAATGGGCTGCCTGCTAGTTCATTGACTCTGAACATTTGCATGCCTTCAACACAGCAAATACAAATTTTGTAGAACACATAAATATGAAATAAATTACCTATGTGCTTAATTCATAGCCTAATACTTGGTCATTGACCCTTAATTTTGTGTACAAATAAATTACTCTGCAACGAAATATTTCGGGGTTCTCACTACACTTCCATGTCTTATGTTAAATATGTTTTACTTAAAACTTTACAATCATGGAAGCAAATATTTGGCTACATTGGGCCAATTTTTCACCAAAGTGCACAGCTGTGCAATTGCAAAAATATGGTAATAATGAAGATGAAAAACAGCTCCTTTATTAAAACCGAAATAAAATTCCTAACAAGTTAAATGCATTGAAATCCCATTATTTAGTTTACAGATCTCAAAACTGTTTCAGTTGTGAACTAGGATTTGCAAATACACTAAGATAGACAATATAAATGTATATGTGCCACAGGTATTGTGTTGCTAGTCTGCTCCAGTCTGTGAACAGCTTGCTGTGATATTTGTCTGCTCGGGTTGGTAGTTTATTACATACTGTACCAAAACAAGGTACATGATTAAAAGCTTGACAGAAAGAAATGGTCAAAAAGACAATTTTCTTTCTTGGCTAGAACTTTAGCCAGTAACTGCAATGTTTGGTGGCATCATAATTTTTTAGCTGAAATATAATAAAACATTCTTTAGAATGGAATTTTCAACCAGAGGGAAAAGGGTATGGCTTTCACGCATGAAAACCTTTCTAATTGCTGCAACATCCATTGCAAGGTAGTACAAAATATGAAAATCAAATCTCAATGGATTTTTCCAAAGCCTGTAAGAGGAACAATAGATAGGACAGCATTCCCAGCCTGTTGATTTTGAAAAGAAGCTGTAAAGTTATGGCTCCCGATCCAAACAGGCAATCTGGTGGTTTTGCTTGATGCAGTAGTTACATTGTGGAGAAGCTGCCACAGCAGGGCTCTTTATAGCCTCCATCATAGAAAGCAACAGAAGTGGTCACAGATGAGCAGCTGGAGTCACTGAGGTAGACACTCATTTCACGCATGGCAAGAAAGAAGAGAGAAAAACCATTATTCATTGCTGGTATGAATTGTGGAAAGCATTTTAACAACCTTAGTGCTGTTTTGCTTTGGAACCTTTTCTAGGCACATCATCCATCAATGTCAGATGAGCATGTCTTCTATACTGCAGTAAAACCACACACAGACTCATTCTTCCTCCATTTCTCAAAAAGAAATATAAAAAGCCTTACTGGCCAATATTTGCACACATTTGTAACACCATGCAATGTTATGAGCTGGATTGACAAATCAGCCAACGCTGGTGCAAAGGCAAAACCAGTTTTCCTTGGAATTCACCCTTGTTTCAAATACTACTGATTGCTAATTATCTAACGAAATTTAAAACTATTGGGAATTGTAAGGAGGCATACATTGTTATTTAAGAAAAAATTATTTCTCCTTGACAACTCTGTAATGCACAAGGAACTCAGTCTCTAGAGAACTTACAGCTTTTTAAAGAAAATGCAATATTTTCCTGCCCAGCCACTCATGTCTTGGCTATTTATTTACTACATCTAAATGCAAAGCACTCTCCCTCCTGGCCC
This sequence comes from Dicaeum eximium, assembly GCA_013396995.1. Classification (NCBI taxonomy): domain Eukaryota; kingdom Metazoa; phylum Chordata; class Aves; order Passeriformes; family Dicaeidae; genus Dicaeum; species Dicaeum eximium. Next base: position 2,623,760 of record VWZP01010273.1, read on the forward strand.
TACAGGCAACTATGAAACATTTCATTGTTGTTCAAGTGGAGAATGTCCTAAGAGGCAAACTGATAGACACAGTGAAAAATGAGTGCTTTAAGGATTATTGCTTCTTTCCACCTGTCACATTATACCTGGAGAACTTCCCTTTCCAGGTGTTGGCTGATGAGGTCTCTGGTGAGACCCCATGTGCAGTGCAGTATCCAGCTTGGGGATTCTCAACACAGAAGGGAAATTGAGCTGTTGGAGCAAGTCCAGAGGAGGGCTGCCAAGTTGATCAGACTCTCTTATGAGGAAACGTTGAGAGAATTGGGTTTGTTCAGCCCAGAAAAGAGATGGCTTTGGGGTGATCTAATTGTGGACTTCCTGTACTTGAAGGGAACTTAGAGAAAAGATGGGGCAAGACTCTTTATAAGAGCATGTAGTGACAGACAAGGGGAATGGAATTCTTCAAATTCAAAGACAGTAGGTTTCGATTAGATATTAGGAGAAGATTCTTTACTGTGAGGGTGGTGAGGCACTGGAATAGGTTGCCCAGGGAAGTTGTAGATGCCTGTCCCCTGGAAGTGTTCAAGGCCAGGCTGGATAAGCCTCTGAATAACTTGGTTTAGTTGAAAGTCTCCTGCCAATGCATTCTATGATTCTATGATGCTTTCAATCAGATTCACTCACATGCAGTGGGTAAATCTGCTTGTTCTTTCAAATCCCACAGTGATTCAAAAATATAAGCACCTACTCAGACCCTTCAAGTTCAAACTTACACTGTCATAAGGATTTAAAAAGCTCAATTTCTAAAGGACTTGTCCAGGAAATAGATTCTCTTTATCTGACTGGAAGATATTGCTGTGGTAGCTGTTGTTGTATCTGCTGGGTGGTCAAGCCTTTGCAAACCTTTCTGCTTGGTGGATGATATTGTTTTGTATCCTCATGTGGAAGATTGTGGGGTGGAAGGACACTTCTACTGGCCAATATTTACAGCTGAATGCAGATAATTAATACTATAGGTTTGTTTTTTTTAGCTGCTCCTGACTGGGAGCAGTCTTGAATCATGTAGTTCCTTCAGTCAGGTGGTTTCATCATCAGCTGCTCCAGCAGCTCGTGTGAAGACACAACAGATAAGGGCCAGAGGTTTCAAAACAGGAGAGCGGTGTGGTGAAATTTCTGACCCGTTTTTAGTGCTGTCTCAATTGTCATTTTGGAGGAAGGTTATTCAGCTCGCAGAAATGCAATCAAGTATGGAGTTTCAGCATTGTTTGAAGACGTGATACGAAATGAGAATAAATGTGATTCTTTTGCTGCACTGTATTAAATGATATCTATGCAAAGAAGCCATTGAAATGTTATTCCAAAAGAAAAGCAGACAGATAATTTAATAGTATCAGCTTCTTCCTTTGTAGTCTTGTTCCTGGAGCAGAACACATTTAACTCTATGACAAGATATGGATTCTAGCCCCACTGTAAGAACATTATTATATGAAAAGTATGATTATTATATGAACACTTTATTTTAAAAAATACACATCTCTGAGCAAAATCCTGAATCAGACTAGAATGTAAAGCTGCTTACACTGGCATTGGTAAAACATTAGTCCAGTTGCAGATGTGATATATACATAATAGCTTACTTGGTAGCTCTTTTGACCAACAGGTTTAGGAGCTGGTATAAAGCATACAACCTGCTACATTCTGATTTTCAGACATTATATCTATATGGTTAAAAACCAAAAGAAAAGAAAAGCTTACACCTTAAAGGCTTTCCTGCAACGAAGTCCATAATTCTGCTTCATGGAGTTGTCTTGTATTTTGTTTAAAAACCACTGGTAGATGAATCATCTGTCCCCTTTCATACATCAAGGCCAGCAGCCACAGCATAGGCTATTCTAGGGCAGAGCTGCTTTATGTGTGCTGTCTAGGAGTTGTATCTGCATAAAAATCTCAAGCTCTCTGCCTTTTTAAAAAATCTATTGCTTTAAAAAAGAAATTAAGCACTTAAAGTGTACAATGTAGAGGAATCTTTAATTTTAAAAATGGATTCTGAGTATATAAGAAATAATTAACTACTCAGGGTTTGAAGATGAAGGTACCAAATTTCTAGGTATTATTAAGTAATGAGATAACTGAGAGCATAGTTCCAATTAAGTTAAGTAACATAGTGGGGAAACAAGGTCCTTCATCACTCAGTGCTAATGCAGGACAAAGTAGTGCAATAACTGCAAGATACCCCTTTGCATCTCTTCCATGTATTGAGTGACAGGGCTCTCTGAGAGGTAAGGATTGAATCAGCACTTTGGTGCACTAATCACACCATAACTTTGATCTCTGCCTCGTTCTAAGACCTGTGCAGAATTCATTCCTGGTTGCGGACTCCTTTGTGACAATGAGGTGAGACAATGTTCTGTGTCCACCTGACAAATGGTTGTCTTTTTCCTTAACTTTAGTGTAGTGCAAATCACAGCTCCAAGCTTTACACAATAGCCTGTTTTTATCTCCACCCACAAGAAGAACATTTTCAGCTAGACTTCAAGTTGTATAAAGTGTCAAGAAAGAAAAAATACATAATATGTCAGGTGTTTGGAACTGAAAACTTAGGAAGAGTGGTGGTTTCCCTGATTTGCTCACCATTCCCTGGGAGTTTCAGGATTTTAGTGCATCTCATTTCAGCTTCCATTTGTAGGAATACAGTAAAAGGTAGAATAACTTTAGATAGAAAGCTTGTTGTCTGCTGAACATGAAAAATTCAGAGTGTATCCCAAATCAAAACCAGAATTCATTTAACCCTTTCCTCTCATTTTATTGCTTAGGAAGGTAAATTGTGAAGAATGATAGCAATTTTAAAATTTTCTCCGCTGATGATTGCAGTTGAGAATGACAGTTTATTTCATTTATGCTATTACCTTCTTTATTTGTTTTTGAGTGAACACTTCTGTTATATATAACAGACTGACTCTAGGCTGTAATTAATCCATGAAAGTCTGAAGCATTTTTCCATGAAAATGCAATATATTTTTGACTGTGCTAAGTGTGACTGATTAGGGCTTTAGATCAGGGCTTTCCTGAATTTTCCTGAATTTTCCAGTTTTTACTTGCTGATTCTTTCTAGCACTAGGAAATCACCAGTCACAGCACCGGTGCAAATATAAAGAAGTAATGGACTATTGTGTTGTTTCCCATGATATTCTGGTATACTGAAAGTCAGTCTTGGGAAAACAGGCCCACTTACCCCACAAAGCATAGCTGACAAAGAAGGAAGAGCCATGTAATATCATGAGCAGGATCTCACCAGCTAACTGTTTTATTCTCCACTCAGAAACATGATGAATGGCCTTTGTAAGAAGCTCAACAGACTAGAATACATTTTCATAGACCTCTAATGCCTGTTAATTAACCAAACTAACTGAAATTTGGGAATTATAAAGGGGATCACTGCATGCATTAACTGCACCTGCCAATGTTTAAATGTATAATGAGTCAGAGATCCTGTGTGTATGTGCTACTATTATGTTATTATTAGCATTTATCAGTCTCTACAGCAGTCTATGGACACCAAGGGAATATTTTAGAAAGAATGAGTAAGGAATTGGTGAAAGAGAGGAGCAAAGAGAAAGAGGGAAGGGATAGTAATCTTCTTTTTTTTAAAACTTCATCTGCCTGCCAGAAAACACTATACAGGGTACGCCAGGGCTGCTGCCAAGTTAAAAATAAATGGGCCAGAGCAGACATTGTATTTTTCATGACAGCCATTTGCTGCTGATCACACAAGTGTGTTTCTCTGCAGTATGAAAGGTTCTACTGAGTGAAGCAGCAGTGCTTACAGACAGATGGGGTCAGGGCTCACAAACCAGGACTCACTCAGAGCCATGCTGTTTGCTAACTTTTCCACATGGTCTGAGATATCAAACACTTTCATCAAGTCCTGTTCTAGCTCACTTCTGACTAAAGGCATCCTTACTTACAGAATATTCTCAAAGAGGACATGAGGTGGCCAATGATTGTTCTCAAATACACAACATAGGTTCAAACACCTAGAACAGTGTGATAAATAACAAGCAAAATGAAAAACTGCTCATGACGGGAGAAAAAAGGATTTGAGCTCCACAACTGTTGTTGCTGTTTCAGGCAAATGTATTGTGTTTCTTTTTTTAACAATTCAGGGTGTCATCATGGGAAATGGTACATAAGTAAATAGCAGAATTACCACCAAAGTCTGAGTATGTAATAGGATTAAACCTTCCCTCCCCAGAGAAGTAGGCATATTTGAAAACTCTTACTTATATTATTAGAGAGAAATCCCAAAAGTAACTTAAAATGTCAACTGACAGTGTGGAAAATAACTATGCCACAAAAATAACTAGTCATTTATTCAAATATTTCATACATCCATCCAAATATAAGCAAGCCTAGAGGTGTTTAAAAGTCCTTTTTGGTCAAGCAACCAAACACTGAGTACTAAACAGAACACTTTCAAGTGGACCTACATGCTCCCTCCTTCTATTTCCAATCCCTCTTGTTTTGAGTAGAAACAGAAAACAGAAAGGCCCAGAAGAAAAAAAAAAACAAAAACAAAAATGGAATAATGTTTTTTAAACTAGAGAAAAGTTCCATTTTATCAAAGTTCAATTTTAATTTCACTCAGTATTTATTCCTGTTGCTAGTGATAAAAGATAGAAGTGAAATGAACACTGATCAGCTGTTGAATAATAATTATTTTCATACTCCTACATACAACAGTTATCACCAAGTGGTAACTCATAACTGTTCAGCATTAGGAAATTAAATTATGTAATCTTCTAAGAATGGAGACTTACTCTCAGATTTCTGGGGACTGTAGTTTTTTTAAAATTGTGTAATTAATACTAACATTCTTCTCATGACCCATCTGGGATCAATTGTTTCAGTTCTCTGGTCTTCCACACTATTTACAGGCACAGCTTCAGGTAGGCAGATGCTATGCAGCTCAAGCCATACATTTTTAATTTACTGATAGCAGCATTTCCTTAGGTGACATGCTGTAGACTTTTTTCCCCTCTTTTACATTAATTAGTTTCTGTTTGTAAGGTACACTGAAATAATAGTGACCTTGCAGTTTGCCTGTTCTCTATGTGTTGTCTGTTAGTAGACACAGAAAACATATAGGAGTGATAAACTGTGAATGATTTTTACTTTCAAATTTAGTTTGACTTCCCAATTTCCGGCCATTTAAAAATGCCCATACCTTACTCATATCTGAGGCACATTGCATAAATGGTTATGCTGCTGTTCTGTGAGCAAAGTCTTCAGTAAACTGTCTCCAGATAAACAGCTGAAAATAGTCAAAGTAGAAATTCAGCTTTTTCCTTGTCCTTTCTCATTGATGTAACAAAGTCATAAACCCTTCCTGGGATAATTTAAAAGCTGGGTCCCTTTAGTTTCACGTAGATCAGACATGTTACTGTAGCCAAATGAGTCTAATATGTAATGAACATGTAAGTCAAAATTTAGTCCTAAGTTAACATATCTCCAAATGCTCACAGGATTCATGCAACAGCATAATGTTTGTGTAGACATCACAGCTGTGTGCTATCCTGTCACAACATCAGCCATATCTGCCAGAAATAATATTCTTCTTGCAGAAGAGGGAACGTTCAGTTTGACCACTGATGTGCAATGCTTCATAGCAGCTTTCTTTGGACTGGGTGTGAATCTTATTGCAAATTATTTACACATAACCAGGTACTTCACAGCTTTTGTAAATTTTGTATCTGATGATTTTTAAAGGAATTTCATTTACAGCAAGCAGTACAGGAGATAAACTAGAAAATGATGATGAGTGGATATTGGGATTTAATGTGTAAAACACAATAGGTTATTGCTGGTGGAAGCAAAGGTCCTCCCCTCCCCTCCCCTCCCCAAATGAAGAGCAATCAGGCTTTCTGGGGGAAAAGGGAAGCTTACTCTGCAATCTGGTCAGATCTTTGAAGCAAAGAAAAAAAAAAGGGATGAGGGAAATCTGAATTTTCAATTATAACTTGAACTCAGAAGTTTTGGCAAAGACAGATGAATGGGAGTACCTAGGAGGTTTTCTTTACACTGTACTTCAACCACACCTGTTGGTGACCAACAATGAGTTTAATCCTTTTGTTCATTCTTTTGATTACAGCTTAAAAATACCTATATTTTAACTGCATCTTATGTTGAATTTTCTTTTTAAACTTTTTTTTAGCTAAAAAAACAAGCCGTAGCATAATTTTCAGCAGAAATCCAGTTCTGACCAGAAGGTGATTTGAAATTTTGCAAAATCTGTGCAGTTTTACCATTTAATTTTCCTGAATTTCATCCTTCATCTGTACCTGACTGGCACAGTCTAGTTCTTAAGAGGTGGTAATAAAATTTAATAAGCACTTCCAATCAGCATTCATTTTATGCAGTCAAAGACCCAAGAAGCAAATTAGAGAGCTAATATATCCTATAACACTGTAACACAATTGTGCAGAGGTATGGGTTTCAATTTCCTGATCCAATGATTACATCAAACAAAGAAAAAAATGTTTATATTGCCAATCAGATTGTTCAGCTGAAAGCCATTTATCAAACATAGCAGATAATCAAACATGAGGAACACTAGCTTATAAATCTCCTACTAGCATTGCACCTGTGGAAAACAAATGTTTCCCTGGTTGCATGCCAGGTTACAGCAGACTACAATCAGCCTTGCAATACAGAATAGGCACAGAGGGGAAATATGGCACAACCCAATGCCAAAGAAAGTTCATTTTTAGGACCGGTGCTAACTGGAGTTTGCACAATGTGGAATCACAGAATCATAGAATGGTTTGCTTTGGAAGTGACCTTAATGATTATCTAGTTCTAGCCCCCTTGTCATGGGCAGGGATGCCACCTACCAGATGAGGTAGCCCAGAGCCCCATCTAACCCTGCCTTGATCATTTCCATGGATGGGGTTTCACAACTCCTCTGGGCAATGTCATATTTTATATAGATTAAGGTAGATATTAAGCAGATTCATATTAAATATACTGTAAAACAGCCACGAAAAGCAAAACCTACTAATCAGAAACAGCAGCATTTTCCTCCTGAAAAACTGAGTTTGTTTTGCTGGAAATAAAAGTTTTATGGTCTAGTATTGTTTCCTGTCTCAAAGGAGTAATTTTGAAAATACTGTGTTTATAATTTAAGTAATCCCAGCACCTTTTCTCTTGTATAGCAAATCTTGTTACTCCTAAATGAATTGATGAGGGAAGAAGAGGATAATATAAGAACAGGCTGTTTGATGGACACCATCAGACAATAATTAATTTTAACTCTCTCCTTTCCCAATGAGTTTGTTTCAGAGATGGCAAAATATGAAAAAACAAAGCCAGAATGTGCCATGACCCTGTCACTGAGGCTGAAGGCTGAGAAACACTCAAGCTCTCAGTGAAAATGAAGTCCAATGAGAGAAAGAGCAAGTGTACTTCCCAAGTGGTCTGAGCCCATTTTGCTCTCCGGGCAAGAAAACACAGTATTTGGTAAAATGCATACACTAATTCCCATGGAACTTTATCCAGGTGAATAGTGAATGTGCACTCAAAGAATTGTGCTCCAAGAGATGTAAACTAATTTTATGAAGTACACCTCCAGTCAACCTTCTTAATGACAAATGCATTCCCTTTGCCCAGTGTATTCTAGGAAATACTTCAGTTTCATTCACTTTATTTAGTGAATGCCTTGTGAAAGACAGAGCATTCTCTCTGCCACATTCACTTTTTCAAGGCTGAATCTTAGTTACCAATTAGAACTGGTTAAAGGCCTTGAAATGTATGTGTATTGTCAGCCAAACAAATAGATATAAAATAGTCATTCTAGAGTAACTTTTTCCATGGCTTATAATGATTGATAAAGGAACTAAAACAATGGGACAACACCCAATTCCTGATTTGAAGTCCTACTTAATCCAGGAAATATTTGGTTACAGAGACATATTTTGTAGGAAAGATAATAATGAGTCTGAAAGGTTGTATATGAGGTTTCAGTTGTCAATTTTGGTGTGACATCCCACAGCACACTTTGAAAATAAAAGGGAATGTCGTCATATGCCTTGCTGAAACTTGGCTTAGATATTTTCTGATTGCTGCCTTAGTGTTGCACTGGGAGGTTCCTGCTGTAAATGCAAAGAACTGTACCTGTCCTCAGAAAATTATTGTATATTATTTCTCCTGGTGATTGTGATGGTTGATAAAAATTTTCTGAAAAAATTTTCTCTGGTTAATACTGTTAAGAAAACTGTACTATGCTGAATTTGGTGATGGATTTTTGTGATGTGAAAGAAGTCATACAGATGTAGTGATAGGATTAGGGGGAATAATTTCCAACAGAAAGAGAGTAGGTCTAGATTAGATATCAGGAAGAAATTCTTACTTTTGGGGGTGTTGAACAGGTTGCCCAGAAAAATTGTGGATGTTCAATCCCTGGAAATGTTCAAGGCCAGGCTGGATGGTGCTTTGAGTGACCTGGTTTAGTGGAAGGTGTCCCTGTCCATAACATGGGGGGATGCAACCAGGTAGCCTTCAAGGTCTACATCCAACCCAAACCATTTTATGATTCTATGGTTTTCTTTGGTAGTGGAAATTTCAAGGTTATTGGCAGTCCATCTTTTTACAGGCAAAAAGATTACCTTTTGGGACAATGTGGCTGGCTCTAATATTGTATTGATATTTGTTTTGTGCTGCATAGTATTGTGTTTTGCTTGGTGCCTTTATAAGGCTAATGTGAGGGGTAGATGATACTAGCAAATTGAACCACACATATCTCTGCCACAATTAAGGAGTATTCAAATAATAGTAACAGCTCAGCTATTACCCCTCTTAGCCTACTCCCCACACAGGAGGCTCTGCCTGAAGGGGTTCATACAGATGTCACAGGATAGTCTTGGTACATCTTGTCTGGCTTCTGCTGAATACAGGAATGGTTCCAAGAACTGCACAATGTGAAATGAGCTTGTTGGACCCTCGTTGTTTTGGCTTCTACTGTCTCATGTAAACTTCTGAGAACAAAATAATTTTCAGTGGCTCCTGCCTCTTCCCCTTCAATCTTTGTAAGCAGTGTCCTTGCAGGACAAAGAAATGCTTCTCCTTTCTTACCAATCGGGGAACATTTCCAAGGGTCTTCCCAGAGACTCTCTTTTTTTTTATTTGAAAATAATTTCTTGGAGATGTCAAACTGGTAAATATGAGGTGAGAGAGAAATAAGGACTGAGCAAGCAAAAGAGAAAGAAGAATTATATTCCAGTATTTCTTCCCAGAGGAAGTGCAGACTAGGTTGGAATTAATCACAGATTTGCTTCTGATTTTCAAATGCTTCATTTTATCCTATCGTATGATGAATGGCATAAATACATTAATAAGAAAATACTGATAGAACTTTCAGCACTTGATAAATAAAATCCAATTAGACATGGACAGATAGAGATCTTCTTTCAGCTAATTTAACATATTTTTCATTTATTTGAAATAAATGTTGCCCTGGCTGACTCCACAGCATAGTTGTGCCCTGTTGAACAGGAGCCCAGAGTCAGTATCGCACGGTTTGACTCTGGAGGCTACAGAGGCAGCAGAGAGGGTGTAGCAGAGACCATGAGCCTGGGGAGATAACCTGCTCTGTTATCAGAGCTCAGGTCACCTGTGAGCAGGCTGTGACCTGGCTGTGTGCTGGGTGAGCAGCAGTAAGGACACTGGGAGGTGTCCTGTGGCTCAGCTGTGGGCTTTGTATCTCCTGAGCCTGCCCATAGCTGAAGCATTACAAAGAGCAGGGAGAGGCCAGGTCATGCCCTGTACTCCTTTGGTGTGGTATTATCAGTATTATTTCTGCTTTGAAATGAAAACACTTTGATATCCCTTGAAAAGCAGTCTGTGCTGAAGATATGTGGAAAAGCCTGCAGTGGCAGAAAAAGACAAATGATGTTATATTGTATTATTTGAGTAACAGAAAGGGTAACAACACACATACACATGGTGTCAGAGGATGGAAAGACTTCCTTTTGATTTTTCATATTTTAGTATACTGCCAGGTGATTTTAGGATAAAAGGAACAGTATAAATATCTTCCTCTGACATCCCTAACACTGATGTACAGTTTGAAAAGTACAAATAAATTGCAACCATATATGAATATGCTACACCAATATCTGAGGTATAATTGCATTCTGTATATATTTTACACTACAGTTGAACAATTTTGAGGATGTCAACGTTCAGGAGGCAAAACTGCAATTTTACAGTCTGGAGTATGTGTTGTGTTTGTATATAAGAGAGACAAGAATAGCCCAGGAGTTAGAAGACCAAAGAATTCAGGTGGTTGCTGGACCATAGCCCATCCCTGTAACTGTGCCCAGCTCCTCAGACTTATCTAGCCCTATGAAATGCAAACAGGAACAAAAGAGATGTCCCATGTCCTGTGTTACAACAGGCAGAGGAGCCTGGGCTCCTACACAGCTTTTGGAAACTGGTGTATTCCTAGGGCTGTTGTTTCTGGGTGAGGTGAGTTATAGCACAAAACCTGACAAAAGCCACACAAGTATTTGTGCTATTTTAAAAGCTGAGAAAAGCAGTGACCTGAGCACTTTTTTTGGAGAAAGCAAAGCTAGTATCTGTTTGGGAGTGTCCCAGACTCTCTAACTACCTTGTTTTGGAGAGCAGCTCTTGATGGCCTCACTTGTAAATTGGTATTGGTGGACCTTCCCAGCTTGCTGATAGTCATGAGGATGGACTGGTGATACCATTCGACTGCCCTAATGGGTCAAAGGTGACAAGTCCTGCAGTTTATAGTCCCTTTAACTGCCAAAACTGCATAAGAAAAAGTATAGTGTTATTTTAAGAGAAGGCCAATACATGCTTTGACTTGAATGTTTGAGTGCTGTGTTGCAGAAATCAATCTATTGAGCTTTTCTAATATGCACGGTTTCATGAATCTAATAAAGTTCTGAATTTTACCAAATATTGATGTAGTGCCAGGTGCTTGAAGGCAATGCAAACAGGACTGCAGTCTTAATGTATTAAAGTACTTAAAAGACAGTGTAGATTAAAATTTATGTGTGCACCGTGCTTTGCTGTGTGAGAGCCCATAAAGGGTTGGACTGCAAACAGTGAAGTGAAAGGGAATGTGATTTCAAATGCTATGCATTTTTGAAAACATGTATGCTCTCATGGAGCAGCATGTAGAAAAAAATTGAAACATTTTGGTAATTGCTTTTGACTTTTCAAATTATCTTTCAGAAAATATTCACTACTTTTAGTATATATTTTAGAAGCCTTTTAAAATGCAAAAGCTAGTAAAAAGCTTTTAAGTCTTGCCGACATTAAATGCTTAAATTTTGGTGCTTTTTTTTTCTGCAGAACTTCCTCAACAGGAATCTCATAACTATTTTCTTCCCTTCATTTTCTGAGTGTAAAATAAAACCAGAAAGTTCAAATCAGATTGTGATCAGAAGATTATTGTTAAATCACAATTCTTGAGACTCAGTTATTGATACAAACTCAAACTATAAATGATGTAATGCCTATTATGAAGTAAGCAGCTTAATTCAAAGTTTATAGATATGCAAGTATACGTTCAAAATATGTATGTATGTATATGTATAACTCGTTTTCTTCTGGTCAATAATTTTGGATCATGAGTGATGCATTTACTCACTGAAGCATCTCTGGCACAAGGTTTGTAATGTGCTCTAGATTCATGCCTCAGCCTACTTAGTGAAGCAGATACTTCTGCCAGTCTGATAGTATCTAATTACAGAGCCAAGGGGTGCATAATTCAGCAGAACGCTCTGAGATGTTGAAAGATGATACTGTGAGACAGAGAAGGGTATATCAGCACTTGATTTAGGTCACACAAGCAATTCAGTACTGCATAAATAACATATTGAGGTTATACCTGAGCATAGTAAAAACCTTTAAAAATGTCATATGTGATAAAGCATTTCAGCTTTTATTAAAGTGCTACAACAGCTAATTTTTTTCATTTATTAATGAAAAATTTGTGTGTGATGCTTCAATTGAAATTAATGATCTATGTACAAGCATGTAAATAGCTGCTCTTTTCAACTGATGGAGTTAAAACAGATGTTTATACTTTCTTTCTAGAGAGAGGATTAAAAAAAAATACCATGACTACTTTGGTAGTGTTGCTCTCAAGGTTTTCATTTGCAACCAAATAAAAATGAGGCTAACATCATGAATACAGTATTTCTCTCACTGATGGACTTGTCTGTTTAGTTGTTTGCAGATATGGTCATATACAAAGGTTTTCAAAAAGCAAATTTCACCACTGTTTTAGGAGCAATCACTTTATGCCCCAAGGGATAGCAGTAGTCCTTACTACTTACTAGTCCTTACTGCAAGCAGAAAAGCATTGGCTGGAACCACTAAAGCTATTAGTCATGCTGCAAAAATATCAATGTTAAGGGTTTTGGTCCAAAGATAAAAAGTTACTCAAAGTCACCAAGGCAGACAAAAATGTCGTAAAATATATTAAATAAAATCTGTAGTGTTTAGAGAGTGATTAATGGCAAACATGCTGAAGAATTAATTAGTATTGTTATTCGATAGTTAATTTTATAAATTCCCCTCACAAACAGAAGAGAAATATCTGCTCAGACTGGCAGGATCTGTCAGGGCCAAGGTAACTGTGAGACCAACAGAAAAACATGGACACTTCTGATGCTGCTTCAGCTGCAGCTGGACCCAAAAGTCAGGGGTAAGATATAGTGGAAAGAGTCTGAACCCAAAAATATTAATGAAGGATTCATGGTATTTATCTGGCTTTCAGAAGTGCCATGGAAACACCTGACTGTTGTGCTGTTTTTTCAGATCTACTGACAAGTGTGTTATTGTTGAGGCAACTGTTTTAGAGAAAAGGTAAATTTTTAAAGACATGTTTTAGGAGTATGATTCTCAAATATTTCATATTTCTGAAGCTCTATTAATATAAACCAGTTTTTTTAAAGACACTCCAAAATTTTTAAGCAACTTGGAGATTCACATATTCTGTAATACAATTGTTGTACAGTTACATTGGCTACTGGGTTTTCTTTTGAAAAAGGTTCATAATTTCAGTGACCTCTCTGTTTTATCATTTACTTTTTTGTTTTATTGCCTGCCTCTTTTTTTTTTGTCATATTTTTCATGGTTTTATTTATACATTTAGTGTCTACTACTCTTGCTCTGTCAGTATCTCCACATTTTAGGTTTTGATTTATCATCTGTTTTTGGTTACTTCTGTATTTTCATCCCTTTTTCATTCCCCAGGATATCTTAACTTTGTTACTAATCTGCTTGCTTTATTAAGCCTTCTCTTTTTCATCAGCAATTTCTTCCTTTCTTTTGTGATGCCTCTTGATAATGAACTCACAAATTTAGCCTCATGGATGACATCCCTCAAGATTTGCTCAGTTAAGGATTATATTTGGTTGCAACTGTGTCAGATGGATGCCAGTGGGATGGCAGAGGGAGAGATTTCCCCCAGCTGTACATCAGGACCAGGATGGACAGGGCTTTGAACAAACTGGTCTGGTGGGAGGTGTCCCTGCTCCTGGCAAGGGTGTTGGAAGTAGGTGATCCTTAAGGTCCCTTACAACCCAAAGCATTCAATGATTCTATGATTTGCAAAAACCCTGACTGACCTGATAAAGAAATCTGGGAAAAGACTGAGTCAGGCACAAAGTTAGTAATGATTGATTTATTCATACTATGAATAGTAATGAGTGATTTTTTCATGTTCAATCATGAACAGGATTGAACTGGTGAAGCAATTACATTTTCTCTCTAGACAGAAAAAAAGGGCAGCTGTTTCTCAGGCTGGAAGTGGCAGCTCTGCTGTGAAGTGATGCAGGTTGTGCTACTGCTGTTGCTGGCTACTTGATGCTCCCAAGAAAAATGCAAGCTCTTCAGGCTGAGGCAGTAAAGCAGAATGTGCCCTTAGACTCTTGGGGAGATGGTAACTTTGGGCTGTTTAAACTGAGAGCTGTAAATGATGTAGAGGATTGTTACTAAAGCAACTTTATTTCCCCCTAAAAACTTAAATTTCTTCCTTGGCAATCTTTCCACACAGGCACTTTCTCTGAAGCACAACCTTGGCCCACGTGCACAGGGTTTTCCTGAATATGACACAGTAGTTGCCACCTTAGACCAAATGGTATCCATAAGTGTTGTTTATAATCAAAAGAGAAAAAACCCTTGCAACCCTTTAGAATAGTAAAGTAAAAGGCAGACCTTTATTTGGAAGCTTTCAGGTGTCCCAGTGGTGATGGGCACACCTGGCTGGATTTCTACAATTTTTATAAGATTAATTAATTAGGATATTAACAGTTAATTAATTAAGATATTAATTAATTAGGTTAATTAACAGATACATCCAATAGGAGATTCAGTTGCCCCAGTAACCCAGCTCTGAGTTGAAGTTGGTCCAAGGGCTTCTTTGCCCCACATCTTGTTATGACGTTTCAGATTCTGGTTGGAAAACAGAATGTTCTTCTTGTAGGCCATCTTCCTGACAATAAGACTAAACAGTATTTCAGGAATGTATTACAAGGTTAGCTTATTGTTCTAATATCTAGGGGAAAAGGGTGGGAAAAGTACTGGAGCTACAGCCATGCATTAGCTGTCTAAAAAGCTACAAATATATGAAAAATAGATAAAAAGCTTAGGGATCATAAGCTTCTTGCTTCAATGAGAATTCCACCTACAAGAAGTGCAAATAAGTGGTTAATGTAAGTCACTCCAAATCTTTTGGTATATTCATCTGTTCAATTTCCACAGCTTTCTTAAAGCTTTGTCATGCCCATTAACCAGAGAATAGACTTCTGTTTAATTTCACCTTGAGTTTTATGTGCATTTGTGAGTTACATGAGGTGATTCGAATTTCAAGTTTGCAAAGCAAAATTGTAAAAGTTCATTTTCTAAAGTGTCTTTCTTCTCATTTGTTTACATTGCTTGTTACTTATTATGCTTTTGCCACAGTTCCAATCTAGGAAGGAAAAGCACAATGTTTACTGGTTTACTTCAAGAGTGTATTCTGGTAATTAAATATTACAGTTTTCAGCCTCTATATTGCTTAGAAAAATAAGAATTAACATAGATTCTTATTATAAACCCCTGTTGTTCATTACCAATGTGGTTTTCAGACGGGTGGCAGGAAGGATTTCTTTCTGTGTAAAAGTCCTTGCAAGGACAAGTTGGGTACATTTGTAGCACAGAAAAGAAGGTTTCTATGAAAATTTCCCTGAAGAGTTGCTTAATCAATATCCTTGATACTTTGTAGGGCAAACAATGGCATTTCTTCACTGACACATTAGGAAAAAAGAAAGGATTAAACATAAAAGTGACTCTTTGTACACCCCTTCCACTTGATATCTTTCCGGATCACTTTACAACTTTCCATTTTTCCATCTCTTCAGCTGCTTATTTGTATGCTGTAGGGACAGCACAGTCCTGATGCTTCACTAGATAATGCCTGTCTGTACTATGCTGCCAGCCTCTGGTGTCTGGGAACAAGCAGCATTAGAGATTAGAGGTATGGAGCAACAAGAGCTTCCATCCTGTTGAGTAGTTTCACACTTCAAAATGTATTGTCACTCCAAAGAGGAAGAAAGGAGGAATATGTGAAATTTTCTATTTAAGTAATATTTTAAGAACTTCTTTTGATTACTTATGAAAATAACATACTCCTCTTCCTTCAAGCAACCCATGTGTGGTTACTAAAATATTTTACAGTATTTATGCAGAGTGCTTGTCTCTTGCACAGAGAATGAGCTAATTTTCTCCCTTGGAACTTGTGAACAATATGCTGGAGGAGAGTCAATACTGCAGTAGCAGTATAACAGATTTTCAACCTAGGAAACAGGCTGCAGAAAAGTAGCCCATTTTTATAAAACTTGTTCCTAAAATTGAATTTCTGTCATCCATTCTAAGAGAAAAATGGACCTATCATGACATGGTTCCTTTCCTGACTGGCAGATGAAAGCCATCGCTACATATGTTGGCAATTACACCTCCAGTGTTCTGTAAGTGATCTGTGACAAGCAAATATTTTTCCTGAGAACTCTGTACTATATGAAGAACCTTGTAAACACCTCTTTAAGCAAAATATACTTTTTCAAGGATTTTTTTTTGTATTTACATAGTAAGATAAATCATGACTGGTTACATCACAAAATCTGCATTGGCATCTGCCCAATTTAACAACTATGTTTTTATAGTTAATTCATGAGATAGGTAAAAAATTATCTATTCACCCATCAAAGTTCATTTTCATACAGTGCTACAGTGCAGTAGAGGTATCCTTGCTTTTTATTTTCTAACTTGTGTTTAGACTCCTGGAATACTGATGAAATAATTAAATATAATTTGCTTAATCCAGTGGATAATTTGGAAAGCTTGGAAATGCATTACTACCCTTTAAAAAATTGGGATTTTAGTTACATATTTGAGCATAATATTTTTATGTAGAAGAATGATTCTCAGGCTTCTTGAAAATCTATCACAGTCTCTTGGGGAAATTAATCTCTGTAGTATTTATACTATCTAATTGTTGTCATCCTAGAAAGGAAAGAAACAGCATAAACTTTTACAAATTGAAAAGGTGGGTAAAAAGTAGAATCTGAATTGTAGTGTGAAACTTTTTTCAGTTAGCTGCAGTAGGTTTTTGATGGGACATTGAGTACACAAAAAATTGTGGAACGTTAAAAATTAGGGATACACGTGTACCTTCTGCAGTCATGATCTAGTTCAGCATGGAGACCTAAAGTATTTTAAGTTAATGTTTGGTCATGGACATGCTAAGGCTTAGCTTAGGCTGTTGCCTTGAAGCAGATTGTCAGCAACATCTAAGCTAGCAAGTTTAGTCTTAGTCTGGGTACTATCAAACTCTGTTTGTGCAAACACAAGTGACTGTATTCACTGAATCAGACATCAGCAGAACAGTGTCAATTTATTCACATTTGGAAGTCCACCAGGATGTAAAATATATCAGTTTCTTGAAAATATCTGTTGACTTACTATCTCTAAGGCTTTCCAAAAAAGTCAAGTTGCGCCTTAAAGAACTTAAATTGCCTTAAATTGCTGTTTTCAAGAACTTCCTTCTTCCTGTTCCATCCTCACATTTGAATAAAAGTTGAATGTTGGATTGTGTTTTTAAGATGTTGGTTTTCTTTTTAATTCTATTTTAAATAAAATTACTCAATACTTGGAAGATATTAACCCTTTGCTTAATGTAATAGGAACTTTTTTTTTTCCCCAGGTCTCAGCAGTCCCAGAATTTGGCCGCATAGTAATTTACACTACCAGTCTTCGTGTGGTGAGAACCACTTTTGAAAGATGCGAACTGGTTAGAAAGATATTTCAAAATCACAGAGTTAAATTTGAAGAAAAAAACATTGCTCTGAACAGTGATTATGGAAAAGAACTAGATGAAAGATGCAGAAGTGTCTGCGAAGTTCCCTCACTCCCTGTTGTGTTTATTGATGGCCATTATCTTGGGGTAAGTAAAGCATGAACCTATATTTTATTCTATTTGGGAGGATCAGGTGAAAATCTTGATGAATGAGAAGCAGGATTTTTAGAAAAATGCCTGAAATGCTGCAGTGATGGTAACAAGCTAAGACCTTTTGTAGTATGCACTGCACAGATCCTCACTAGTAAGTTTGATCTGAAGATGCAAAAGATAACCAGGGAGAGACTACCAGGAGGGGAGTAAGAGGCAATAATACATCTAAGATAGCATCTGATTCTTAAAAAATATCATATTTTGTAGTTGAAACCATGAAAATCTAGAGAAATTGATTTTTTTTCCTTATGAGAACCTGTATGTATGATTGACCCTGAAAGATGAACACACATAGCATAAACCTGTCATTTACTAATGTCTGTGTTGAATAAGAGTCTGACAGTTTGAGTGTCAGACATTAACTATACATTGAATTTTAGATTATGTAGTCTGTATCAGGATCTGATACTGAACATATTTTACGTACAAAATTGATTAATACTTACTTTTTAAAAACCTAGCTGTAGAAGAGAGAGAAGAAGAGCGAGAAGAGCCCAACACTGCCCTACTATAAGACATAAACTCCAAATGGAAAATCTCAATTTGTACACTAGTATTCTAGGTCTAGAAGCCTACTGATGTTCAAAATCACCTTTTCATTGAACCTGTATATTTGAAATGTATTTCTCATAAACAGGAAAAAAAAATCAAAATAACAAGATTCTGGAAAGTGGCACAAAGAAAACAGTTTGAAAACTCAGAAAGGTATTTGTCTTGAGTGGTGAAAAACTAGCAATTAGCACCAACAATGAGACTGTGATTTGTGAAGGCAAACTATATTTAAGCACAGTGAGGATACTGTGTTTGCATTACTTAAAGCTTTCATTTTCACAAAACATTTAAGTAACAAAATGCAGTGTAACCAACAACCAGGGATAATAAATATTGGGTCTGTATGAACACTTTCTCCTCTTTTTCCCCATTCCTTCCAAGCTTTCCATGTGTTCTGCATGAGCCAGGCTTCCCTGGGCATTATAACAAAGGCATTTGCTGTCATAGGCCTTGCCAGACCACTAGAGCAGCTGTAAAAGCACCTGTGTGCAGAAAATTACCAGACAATGATTTTTACTTCATTGTAGAATATGCTTTTATCAAAACTCTGATTTGGAGAGTTCTCCAGCTGGCCACCAGTGAAAGTGCTCCATTCAAGAGCAGTTTAAAATTCAGCAGGATTGAGGCAAATATTTGTTCATCTAATTATTAAGTTAAAAGTGCAAGTAGTAAATTATGATTGACTCCAATAAAAATCTCAGTCCACATATGACCAATTTGTCAAAAGAATTCAGATAAGATAATGAAATTGATTAAAGAAATTATTTGCTTAACTGTAGGAAATGCCTGGATTCAGCCATTTTGGTATGATGGATGGCCCATTAAGTCACTGCCAGTTGGGGGTTTTTTTGTTTGTTTATTTGTTTTTTTTAAAGATTGTGAGAAACTTGTTTTCTAAAAGACGAGAGACAGTGTAAAACCCAATAAAATCTCATTAAAACTCTCTAAGTGCTGGATGAGATTCTTTGGAGTGGTTTAGAAAAGAAGGCAAGTGAATTACAAAGATAGCTTTCTATGGAGCAGACAAATCTACCTCCTATAGGTAAAGATAAATGAAATAATTTAATGCTCTGGTCTAGGGACATTTATTGCAGCAAGGCAACTACACTTGCCTTGTTTAGCACAAGAAAACTAAAAGCATTGGGCTGCTAAAAACCAGGAAAATCCCCAGATATGGGGTGTGTTTTCCTGCTTCTTTTCCTTTCTCTTTTTTTTTTTTTTACTTAACTTGATGAGGCACACTGTAGTTAGCTGGAACAAACTTTAGTTTAACGAGAGTATTAAAGTTATTCCATGTAAGAGTGGCATTATTTGTGGAAAAGCAGCTTTGCAGGCAGGGAACAGTGCATGAGACAGCTCCTCTGCTCACAGAGCGCTCACAGCAGCGTGTGCCTCACTTGCCCTGGCAAGGCACCTGTGTGCACTCACTCTGTTTGGTAAATGTGGCAAGCCTCACTATTTTATGTCAGCTCTTTCCCTGTCTTAATATGTTTTCACAAGATAATTTGAAATTCATTCATCTAGGTAGATAAGGAGGGGTATGTGTTGAGAAGGTCTGGCAATGAAATATTTTCCCCCCAGCTCTGTCAATTCACCTTCAGAAGACAGTGCACTGTGACCCCAAGGGCAGTATGTTGGCTGGAACTTGTACCAGGCTTCTCTTTCATCAAAATGCAATTGAGAGCTAATTACAGAATTTGGTCTCATTGGTAACAGTGGAGATTTCTATAATGTTTTTAATAATAATTAACTTTTGATATACAAATGAAACACAGAAATCCCAAATCCTGGTGTATCCTGGTGTATCAGGTGTATCAATGCAACATTTTCCTCTTTTTTCTCTATTTTTTCCCTTTTTTTAAAAAAATTAAATATTTATTTCCTGAAAAATCTCTCCCTGAAGGAGATTGCATGTAGCAGTACAAAGGAGAATCTATATTGAGCTATGCAGCTTTCAATGAGTCATAAAGAGAAACAACCCCAACCCTGAGATAAAATATGAACAGTTTCTAAAGGTGGAAGATTATTCTTAATGAGATAAAAGTAACAAAAGCACCAAAACCCAGCATATGTCCATCTGGTAGAGTATATTGTACCCAAGCTATTCAGAAGCATGGACAAAGGTGTTTGAGCATTGCAGGCTGTGGGGATAAATATTTACAGTGCTGTGGAATTTATCATTGCCTGCAAAGGGACAATGAAACAAATCCATGACTTGGGCAGAAGCAATAAAAAGATTGTATTTAGCCCCTGTCAAGGAAAGTACTGCATGCTGCGGTACAGAAGGGCTTTTAATCTCATTTTTTTCAGGACTGAACCATTGTATTTCTTGACATATGCTGTCTAAACACCAGTCTGTCAGGAAATTGCTGTTTCTTTCTGCTGCGTGCTCTTTACTGGCTGATCTAATCCCTTCTTTTCACCTAAGGTTGTCTCCATTTGAAATGGAATTATGCCATCTGCTGGGATACCAACGCAGAATAAAAAATTACTTCCAGAAAATGGAAAGCCACAAAGGAAAAAATAATGGAGCATTCATTTACACTTATAAATGCATTCAGAATTGTTAAAGGTTTAAGTTATGCAAAGACCCGCTCTCCTGGAAAAGGGATGCAAATAAAACAGGCAAATAAGTAATTATTTGTAAATGTGTTAACTACAGCATAATATTTTAAAAATACATGTATTTTCTTTCTCCACTTCAAATATATGATTGAATTCCAGCATTCACTTGCCATACAAACCTCCTTGATTTTTTTCAGATATGTGAATTTAAGACTGTTTTTTCTGAAGAAAATATCTCCTGTTTAGTTTTCCCAGCTAGAATGAATCCAAAACAGCATGAGATTTATAGTAAAATTATTTTGTTTGACACATTGGTTATGATCCTTTCTAAAGAATGAGTCTGTTTTTCTAACTGACTTTTAGAAAATACATGTGCAAAATATTTTTTTGGGAAACAGGAATTAACAGTTTCTTTTTAGCTGATTTCCAGTGGCCATATATATTTAGTTGTTCTCCGTGTTTTGTTAAATACATTCTTCTGCTAATCATTTGATGGCAGGATATGAATGGCTCTGTGACAGTAAAACTATTACTTAATTATTAATTAGTTATTAATTCAGTCACCTAGCCTTTTCCCACTTGTTTCTTCCATTTTGCAGTTTTACACATCAGGAAATGCAGAGTTCAACTGCTTTTTTCACATCAATATTTCCCATTCTTTGCAGACCAAATCCAGAATTCTTGGCGCTGGGACTATATTGCAGTGTCAATTTTCTGAGTTAATGGGCAGATTTCCAGGCAGTTATTTGTACCCTCTGTGTATCTGCTGCCAAGGGGCCCCTGCCCCATACACAGCCCAGCTCCTCACTCTGTCACAGTGAAGAACGGGGGCCAGTGGTGGTGAAGTGTGAGTGCATTTTTGCTGCCTTAACAAGAGGCCTTGCTTATGTGCTTAGCAAAATAGGAAATAGGGCATGCAATTTATGTGCAATGCAAATGCGTCCACAAGAGGGATGCTGCAGGGCCTTGCTGATTTTTCTCAGTATATAAGGAATGGTGTGGAAGAAAGGCTGCTTCCCAAAACCTGCAGGTATTCTAGTAAAACCAAATGCAGAGTCCCATATCTGTGTTTATTCCTTGATGGAGAAATACAATGTGGAGATGGTAGTGGTTTATATCCAAGATAGGCAGCAACAGACAGGTTTATTGACAAGACAGAGTTGGGGCAGTAGAAAACTTAGTGGAACTTATCCTAGTTCTGTAGTTAATGGGAATGTAATATTTGAAATATGATGTTAATTTCTGGATGTTCTCAAGGGAAAATTTGAAAAAAAAATTATTAATTAAAAGAGTCTGGAAAAAATGTGGAGTGATTTAGCTGAGTCTGTGGCATTTCCTTGCCAATGGAATACCTGACTACAACCCCTGGACTCCTCCAGCATGGTAGAGATTCAGCAAAATTAGTAGATAAAGGATTCACAGGCTTCTGCTTTGAAATTTATAAAAAGAGGTAAAAAACCTGAAACTCACTTCTCACTGAAAATTATGCCCATTTTCCCTCATAGTCCTTATGTTACTCTCTGGAGGGACATCCTATTTAAGGCTCCACATACCTTTCTAAGTAATTGTGGGCTGAACACAATCTGGGAAGAAAAAGAAAGGCATCACTTTCTGGCCAGAAAGCACCTATTGGACTTAACAGCTGCATTAATTACTCTATTAATTATGGACTCTGCGTTAAGACTCAGAGCTCCAGAGGCAAGGTTAACCTCTACAGACTTTTATTTATATTTCACTTGGGGCAGCCATTAATCAGAGAAGACAGCGTGGCACTTAAAAACATTGATAGCCATTCTGATGTTTGGGTTTTAATTTAAAAAGCTTTCTATTTTGAATTTAAAAAGCTTTCTACTTTGAAAGAAACACAGCTGACTGACTGAATGTCATCAGAAACATAAATCCTTTAACATATAAATCTATAATGGGAAACCTGTCAAACTTTTAATTACTGTGCTGTAAAAGCCAATTAGCATTATCATACAACATCACAGTAACATGGGGCAGAAGTCACAGGAATGCTTTTCCCTGTGGCAACAGAGAAGGGAGCTCTTCCTAAAGGGGGCAAATTGAGGCTTGTCTAACTTAAGGAATTTGGAGTGCTGCAATCCCATGATAAATAAAGTTGCAAATCCTTCATGTCTCTACTTCAGATGAGCAGCACAAGCTTTGTCTGAAGCTGCTGCAGTGCACTCAGACCCCAAGCTAATGCTCCCATTGCCTGCTCCTTTGTGTGGAAGCAAAGATGAGAGGACAAGCGTGACAGGGGCCAACAGACTGCTAAAACCTGCTCTGCTGGGGACACAGACAGCCTACTGCATGTGCTGGAGCTGGTGCACTCTGTGTCCGTGATCCTTAATGCATTTCAGTAAAAGAGCCTGCACAATAAGGCTAGCTCATCAGTCCTCTGTCATCTTCCGTCACTAATTAACTACAACTAATTACCTTGTGTGATACTTCTTTTTTAAAATATCTCTCTGAATGTATAACATTAGTTGTAATGGAGTTATAATGGAGTAGTGTCCATTGAAAAAGTGGCTTTCCATATCCACTAAAATATTAACATTTTCCTTTTTAGCTAAAATGAAAATCATCAAACACAGAGTCAAAAGTGCTGCTGTTTTGTACAAACCTAGAGCAAAAAGACTTTCTATAGGGAAAATAACCTTAGTAGGATATCATAAGAAGAACTTTGAACGATTTGGTTGCCTTTACTTTGCTTTTGGGCTACACACTTGTAGTCCCCAGCAAGGTTCTGTGAATGGTTGGACACTTAGAGGTATGTTAGAGGCACACACATATTCCCTGTGCTCACCAGCAGCTTTTCCTGTGCCTCCCAGAAACTGGGAGAGGTGCTGGTGAGGAGCTGGGGCTGACCATGGGCAGCTCAAGCTGATGGCACATCTGAGATGTGTGCCAGCATCCCACTGCACCTCAGCCCTGGGCCAGTGTCCCTCCACACCTTCTGCTTAATGCTGGAAGCAAACTCAAAGACAAAATTTAACAATCTGGAAATGCAGTTTCCTCATCTTTTGTTGGTTTCTGGTTAATATTTAATATTCAGTGAAATTGGTTCCCTAAGTAAAATACAGATGTTCAAATGTGGTGCTCTAATTAGAAGAGAAAGGGAATAAAAAGTTGCATATCCTCCCTGACACTTTAATTTTATCTGCAGGTCTCTTAGCATTTACTTTCAGTAGGAAAAAAAAAACTCAACATTTCAGTAGAGCTTTGGTTCAGGACACAGAAACTCTGAGAGGCCTAATGTGGTCAGACTAAGTTATTATTACTGTTATTAGTAGTGTCATTAGTGCTGTTGTGCCTGACTTTAATGTTGCTAGAGTGTTTTCATTGCTCTTTTTCTCCTTGTGGTATACATTAAGCTCATTATGTCTTAATTCAATGCCCAGCTGCCAGAATATTTGAAATACTCCTCATTTTGCTGCATTCTTTGATGTGTTGTATATTTATAAAATTGAGATTTTTTTACATGATAACTAGAAATATTTCTTATTCTGTCAGGGAACATGCCCTGTAAAATAAGTGGAAGACAATCAGAATTTCCAAGCTGTGTCACCTTTTACAGAAAAGGCAATGTGATATGTCACCTGCTAACGAACTTTAGGCATTACTATAAGACCTGTGATTAGATTCTCCTCTCCTTCTAGCTTTACTAAGGTTGACCTAATTGCAATATAATTAATGTGAGTCAAATTTGTTCTCAGCCTGTTTAAAATTTCAAGACCAAATCTTCTAATCATCTTTGGTTTTTTTTAATGATAAAATGGCTGACATTTTTCATCTTCCTTTTCCTAATAGGGTGCTGAGAAAATTTTACTAATGAATGAATCTGGGGAACTGCAAGATCTCTTAGCCAAAATTGAGGTAATTGTATTTCTGCTAATAAATATGGGAATGTACATTTACTACTTGTAATCAAGTAGGTTTTCTTTTTTCACAATTTCCTTTTCTTCTGCTATAAACAGATGAACCCAAATGCTTTTTTTTGTTTTACTCTTTTTTGCACCCTGTTTTGGGGTGGAGGCCCTAAATGCTATTACCTAGCCTAATGTGTGTCCTAAACTTGGGACAAAAAGTACATATATAAGATAAACAATGTCAGACTATGAGAAACTGGTAACTGCTCACTGAGTACAACCACTGCTTCTTTGCCTTTTGGTGTTTTTTTTGGTGTGTTTGGTTGGTTTGGTTTTTTCTTTTTCCCATTTTTTTTTCTCAAAAATCGGTTTACTAAAATTGCAAGGGGTAGTCTGTTTCCTACATTGCTGGAGATGTAGAAAGTGTTTCCACAAACTGCCATCTGTTCAAGGAGGAAATGGCCATTGCTCAAGAAACTGAGAGCTAAAGCAATTTTGCTTTGTTTTCGTAACTTTTGTTAGGTCTCTTAACTACATCTAAAGGTATGTGTATATTTACAGTCCTAACAAGCAATAATGTATGTAAAGAATAAAAATATTATTCTCTTAAAATTTTGAGATTATTTGCAGTAATGTTCAATGAAGCAAAGTCATCAAAAATTATGAAAGATGGGAGCACACCAGAGATAAAAAGAATGCTAATTTTACGTTAAATATTTCCAGTTGTTGTGCCTGGAGATGCTGATAGTAATAGGAGCTGTTTGCCTTGTGAAGAAGAACAGCAAGTTTATGAGCTACAGAATAAAAAGAAAAAATGCCTTGTTTGCATATTCATCTGAGTTTTCAATAGATGAATGCTATTATTAATGGATTGCAGAACTATTTTCATTTTTCTTGATGGTGCTCCAGGTACTACATTTTCTGTGGGTATTTTACTGTACTCTGGTAATAATTTGTCACTAATTTTTAATGGTACATAATTCCTCAGACTAACAATAGCAAGAATTGTATGGATTTTTGTTCTTTCTTTGTGAATAAACCTGCAAAGTCCTTACTCAGCAGAGCAATGCTAAAACATGTGGTGGTAAGTACACAAAGTGGCATAACTTTCCTTTCTCTGGTTTGAACTTTAAGGCAATCATTAAGTCAACTAGCCACATTTTCAGCAAGTGAAACTTAAAAGTGTCTTTGAAGTCTCTTCTTCTGTGCTACACTGTCTTTAATCCAAGAAAAAAAAAAAGTCAGTTTATTGTTTTAATTGGGATATGGGACAATTGAGAGGACTCAAGCCTTTCTTGAAGCAATTTTCTCTGGGTATAACTGTTGGACATTGATGATCTTTCTTCTTTACCCTTAAAGCTTCAGCATTCTATGCCTATAAATTTGAATACACCACTTATTTCTTTGTGTACCACTTGTCAGAAGATATGAATAGCTTTTTGATATCATCAGCTTTAACTGTAATAGGCATAATATGTTCAGCATGAGCATGCAAATGCTGAAAGTCATAATATCTTAATGTACAGCATAGAAAACATAACATCAGCATAAACTGCCTGGAGTTTGGAGTCAAACATTGCAATGCCTCCTAGATTTAATCTAGACCTAAAAAATGTCCAAGTAATGCATGCAAGCTGTCCTTTAGCTTGCTATTTTGGCAAGTAAGAATGCAGGCTACAGAGGTATAAAGTGACCAATGAACCTGCAGTGAGCCTCTCTGACACTGCATGTGGATCTGACCGAAGGAAAAGGCAGACTTGCTGCTCTTCCATGGTGTTTTGCCGTGGGATGGGGTGGTGGGTCTCGCCCAAAATGGGAACCAGGATGTGTATTTTTACCTGTCCTGGAGTCCTCGTTGTCCTAGACCTTATGGTGGTTGATGAGGTAACATTTTTATCTTTCTTTCATTCTTTGAGCAGAGAGTCCAGCTTCCTCAAGAGTGCCTCTCTTGCGGGGGCTTTGGTTTCCTGCCGTGCTCAGCGTGCCATGGGAGCAAGATGTCCGTGTTCCGGAACTGCTTTACGGACTCCTTCAAAGCCCTCAAGTGTACTGCTTGCAATGAGAACGGGCTCCAGCGCTGCAGGAGCTGTGCAGGCTAAAAAGGGCATCTCCACGTGTTCAAATGAATTTTATGGTACTGCACCAGTTTGTAATTTTTTTTTTAATTAATCCATTTATCCAAAACAGTCAATAAAATCCATTTGTTGTATACTTCTGTTTTGAGCATTTGAGATTTTTAATCTTTGTTTGTCGACCATATCATGAACTCTAAAAGACATCTTTCTAGTTTCCTTATAGAGAGATTTGTAGTCTTGAAAACTTATCACATATATGAATTCTTTCTTTTTCTGTACGGGATCATCAGCAATCATATGTGTTTTTGAGTAATGCACTCAAAATTACAGCAAAATGAATCTTAAATTTCAGATTATTGAGCAGTGCTGTTTTCAAAATCAGAGAGAATAAAGATTTTGTAATGTGGACTAGCCCAAGACTGTTCCACACAGCACTTCCCTGAAAAGTCACTAGGACTGAATTCTGTCCTGAATTCCATGGGGCAACAGAAGAACAGAAACACTTCTTGAAAGTCCCATGAATCAGCTTTCTCTTTTAGTACTGCTTTCTCTTTGTTACAAAATTATTGTTACTGGACAAAGTTACATAAACATTTAATTTAGTAGGTGTTCATAACCACGGAAGTATCTCAGAGCTTTGTGATTCTATATGTCACAGTAGATCTTATAATGATTCAGTGAGAACACTTGACAGCTTTATGAATTGCATATAAAGTAATTAAAGATGAGATTTCTGATTTTTCAGCTTAGTAATTGTTGAAGTTTGATGACTAGCCTGGCATGATTGTTTCAGGGCATCTGTTCCCCAGGAAGGCCCAGGTCTGTGCCCAGACAACTCCAGTACTGTATACACCTTTGCCAATTTTCGTGGGTTTCCCCAACACAAGCACAAGAGAATTAGTCAGTGATTAGTCTCAATGGACTGTGGGCTCTCCACACTGAGTATATTCCAGTCTGGAATTGCATTGCCATTCATGCACTTCTACAGAATACTTTTTAACAGGGTAACTTTAGTGAGCCATCACCAACTGCTCATTTTGGCATTGCACATCTGCCTCACATTCCTGCTGTCAGTCTGTACTGGCACAAGTAGTAGAAAGGTAGTAGAAAGCACCTTGCTGAAAGTGGTGTTGGCTAGCAAAGGCTTCCCTGACAGTCATTTCACCCTGCCCAAACTGCTTCAGCCAGTGTTGAGCCATGTCTTCTATGCTTCTTTCCTCATTCTTTGGGAAGTTGTGCTGACTGGGGTTTAGGTAAGTCTGGTTTGCTTTACTAGATGTTGTTTACTCTGGTTGGGTACCACATTTCCCTTCCCTCCTTCCCATATAACCTTCCTTAATTTCTCTGTAATGAAAAACTCAGGTATTCTTTCGGTGTTTTGGGCACAGCACAGCTGTGGTATAAACCAGAATAGCCACAGCTGCACA
This sequence comes from Dicaeum eximium, assembly GCA_013396995.1. Taxonomy (NCBI): domain Eukaryota; kingdom Metazoa; phylum Chordata; class Aves; order Passeriformes; family Dicaeidae; genus Dicaeum; species Dicaeum eximium. The sequence goes on from VWZP01010273.1 coordinate 2,651,814, forward strand.
AAGCATGCAAAAAAAAACCCCCTCTGAAAACCTTGAGTTTTCTGACTTGGTTTTCCTCACCTCACTGATTCATCAGACAACCATCTTCCCTCCACCTCCCTTCTGCTTGCTGTGTCTAGAGGTGGTAGCTGGTGCTGAAGAGTTGGACAAGTTGAGCTTACTTATCTCTTTCAACATTTGAATCTAAGGGACTTATGCATATTCTATTACATATTGAATGTGCAGGCTTGGAAATGCTTGTACGATCCTGCTGCTCCTACAGATTTCACCTGACGGCTCAGAGGAAGCATCTGGATCTTCAGCATAACATGAGAGAGATTAAATTTTATACAAAGGCCATCCATAATGCTTAGCAGCACCCCAGCTATAAAACTCTGAATTGCAGATGTGCATACTTTTTTACAGCACAGGTAAGAAGAAAAGAAAGAAAATACCTTTCTTTTATTTAAAAGTCATGTGCCTTCTATTTCTGGCTAGTATTGCAGTCCAGACTGGTATGATACAGAATGAAAGGCAGCATAAAGCAGAAGACTGATGATTAGAAAGTCATCATTTCTGATGAATGAAAACAAATTTTTTAGTTTTTAACTTCCTATGCATCTAGAGAGTCAGAACATTCACAGTAGTGAATAGTGAACTCAAGATGGCATACTCAAATTCATCCTTGAGGGAAATTACTAGTGAAGAAAATGCCAGTGCATTTGTGATAGTGTAATTCCACAATCTTAACCCCTGATAAGTCATATTGCTTGATGAGATGGTTCATATCACCATTCACCCACTGAAGTACCATATGACCAAATTACCACAACTTGACAAAGTATGCTAAGTATTTTCAGTTTCACTGGAAAAAAAAATTCTTCATTGTCCTGGAAGAAGGGTTTCAAGCTGGTTTTCTTGCCATTCAGACAATCAGAAAATTACTTCCTTTCAGAGTTAAACAAATGCACTAAATCCCATTTCTTTCCTGATTTATCTCCAGGGGCTGTGAAAGAAATCTAGAGAGACTGTCCTAGCCAAGGCTCTAACCTTTCAGAGACACGTAATGCCAAAATGAGAAAAGATAAGGCAAAACCTCCTTAGTTTTCTTTTTAAAAGGAAAAATGATAAACGCAAAAGGTCAAGTTTTGCAGAATCTTTTTTCTTTTTCCCCCAAGGGTCTTTATGGGAGACACAGGACATCTAATGCTGACAAACAGCATTCTTCAGGCACTGTGTATTTGTTGGTGTACTGGAAAAATATTTTTTTTCTCCTCTCTCATCAACTGAATTACTAGCTTTTTCTCTCCAGCTATATTTTTCTTGTAACAGCCTGTGTGAAAAACAAAACTTTTTTTTTTTTTTAAGGAGATATTTTTACTGTGTGGTTTACCCTCTGCTAGGGTTTTGGGTCTGGCCTCTCAGCTATCTCCAGCCATCCTAGAAACAGTAAGTGTGGCAGAATGGCAGCATTGCAAAGGCAAGCCTGGGAGCCAGTTGAGAGATATGATGGCTTCTAGTATAAGAGATGCATCAGGCAGCTAGCAATATAGCTTTTTAGTCAGTCTGAAATAAAAGGAGGTATGCAGGTCTCTTCTGATTTACACCAGTAGTGCATCTTTACTTCCAAGGAGTTAGCAGCCCTCTCCTCTGCTATAACAAATAAGACTCATCCAACTGCATCTTTGTACAGGAAATTTTCTATTTCTAAATGCATCAAGCTCTGCCTCTCTTGTTTCTGGCTCTCGTGACAATGCTGAAGTAAGAACCCAAGGAAATATTCTCTGCCTGACAGCTCAGTATATTGACATATATGAGAGCTAGTCTCAGAGCAAGGTAATCCCTAGGCTGTTTCTTTGCAAAAATTTTTATGAGTTTAAGAAAGAGACTGGTTTGGAGTCTTCAGACCAGTAGCTTGCAGCACTCTTTCCAATGGACTACATATCTGAGCATAAGAGTGTTCGTTAACTCCATAGAGAATTTTGCTGTCACAGGAGCAGAAGGTAAGAAAATTTCTTACTCTAAATAGTGAGGACCATGTGAAGCAGGGTGTTCATCCTTCTCCTCTTTTCTTTCTTTCTAAGGGATTATTTCAGAGTAATTTTCCCCTCACTTGCACTAAAAGACTAGGGATTATAAATTTGATTTAATATTGCACTATTTAATAAACATATTTGGGTTTTTTTCTGTTGGGGAGTAGTTTGTTCTTTTAACCAATGTACCAATTGACAATATTTCATGGGAAAAAATCTGGGCATTTTCAATAAGAAATAGTGCATCTGGGAGTTGATTTCCATTCAAACTCTTTGTTTCCATGGTATATTCTTTCTAAAGATACCTGGAACAGACAGACTGTCACACATGTCAACAGCCTACTGTAATAAATATTGTATATAAATTTGGAATGGTGAGAGTTTCTGCAGGCAGTGCTGCAAAAACAAGCTTGGCCTTTTATTTAAAGTCAAAAAACCCTAAAAACTACACCAGACATAGATCTTACTGACCTCCATACTTAATTCTGAAGTTTTCTGACCTCAGACATGCTCCTGTTAAATCAATGATAACCATCCTACTGATTTAAATTCTTGGTCAGCTGGGTCTAGCCTATCTTTCCTTTAGAAGTGAAGTGCTGTGAAATATAGAATTATGCAATTAATGCTACACTGTGTATAGTATAAATTCCTCTTTAAGAGTAAGAATATGGTATGTCTTGAAGCCCTCCAAGATGTTCACTCAGCTGGTGATTTATTTCTCCTATACCTGTGAACTTATAGTAATGAATGAAAAGGATCTGATAGGTCTTGAAATAAGTCAAGTTAATTCAGCTGTAAGTAAACATGAATTGTAAGAAAACTTTCTGCTTTCACCTTTAGTGTCCTGTGAAAAATGTAACAAGAATTTCTTGAGAATTTTGGAGTTTTATTAATGAAAATAAGGAATGAACCTTACTGACATGAGTTTCACAGTTTTCATGCGTGAATACCTAAGGAAGACATTTCAGGTACTGTTCCCATCTATTGCCTTTGTATAATTGCATTAAAATGGATTTTATTCTCTTAGCTTGAGATATATTATTTGACCACAAAAGCATTCAACAGGAAATGTTTATGCCCTAAATAATTTAGTAAGGAGAATTAAGATTCCTTAGCTTACTTTAAATAATGTATGATAGTAAAGGATATTGTAATCCAACAATAACTTGAAAAGTAAAAATTATAAGAACTAAATCCTTATGTTTAATCCAATTTCTTTTTCTTCTAGCATTAATTTGCTTAGGGATAGTGAGTCAGGAAATAATTGCTCTAGAAGGAAATTACTGAAAAAGCACTTGCAGTTTATGCTTCTAGCTTATCAGCTCTACTTTGAAAAATTGGTTTCAAATGAGTTAAAATATTTATGAAAACCAATAAGTTTTCCATTCAAGAAAAAGCACACTTCCATATGACATATACTGCCGTTGTTTCTTTGAGATCTCATATTTTTGCTACTGATGGAAAAATAATCTTATTTATTAAAAACAAAGGTTTATTTAAAAGACTCCTCTTTGTCCCAGTAATCAGAAATTTATTTCAACAAAAACAATCTCTTTTAGTGGCCTGAAATGTTGAAGTTTATATCAAAAAAATATGCTGCAGGGTAATGCCCTTTGGCAGCTGACAGAGTTATATTTTGATCTGGAGTAAAAGCCTGTTGTGACAGCACAAAACAAGCAATATATGACCAGTCAGAAGAGTTGACTACAAGTTTCTATTTTCATTATTGATTGTGATCTGTTCAAAGTAGGCAAATAATGATCGACAAAAATTCATCAAGCATCACTGTATAAATGTGAGCACTCATCAACTTACCACTTAGAAGTGGTATTTTACTTTATAAATATTTAATCTAGTGGGTGCATTCTTGTCTGTCAGATATGGGCAAAATTCTCCCTGATTTCAAGTCAGGTAAATTATAAGTGAGTGAGGATGACAAATATACAAAACATGATCTAAATGTGAATCCCCTCTGAGCTAACTCCCAGTACCAACATTAGACTATGCATTTGGGACTCTGCCCCTGATTTGAGCCAACATCTGAGACTTTGAAGAACATCCAGACACTGTCTTGCCCTCAAATTTCAGGAGCAAGAAACATGCCCAGTAGGACAGGAATGTAATACTCCAGCAGAAATCCTCCAAACCTGTGGGATGATATATTTAATCCTTGTGCATCAATAGTGCTGCACTGGCAATGAATGGTTTATACTGCCTCAGGCATCTGACCAGACAGAGACAACATCAGATCAATACTTCAGCCTTCAAAATTAAAGGACTCAGTAAAAACTTCTTACTTTTTTAAAGTAATAAGCACAAAGATAATACACAGTCATCATCATTACTCTCATATTCGAGATATTGCAATCATTGCTTTTAACATTATAAGAAAATCTTGCTGCTTCTCATTAGAGCTTGATGGTAATAGCTGATGCTGATAAGTTTTCCTTTCCAACATAATCACTGAGTAAAATTTACTAGAACATTAGCAAGCATCTACTTTAAACATAAGTAGAATATTATTATCATTACTATTCCCTCCATAATTTAGGCTGTCTCTCAGAAAAAGCCAGAATAACCAAAGCAAAACCCATCAGAAAGTTTAGTCTGTAATCCTCTTCCTCAGTGTTTTAGAGAGGTGCATTAATGTGTTTTCTGTGGGATGCAGAGTTTCTCAGTGAGGCTCCTTGCTATTTGATGCTGTACTCTTGTGATATCCCCAACAGTGCACACAGAGCTCTGGGACAGGTGGTGCTGTGCTGCCTTTTTCCATATCCCATATTCTTTTATCAATTTGGAACATAATGATCCTAAATTTTCCAGTCTTTTCTCGTGTTCTTAATGAAATGTACACATCCTGTATCAAAGAAAAGTTAACAATTACACCATCTCCTTTCTTTATAGCCACCAAATCTCATCCTCTAGAGTAAGACATACTCCATGAGCAATATGGTTTGAAAACCCTGGAATATTTTTCCACATTTATTCTCCACTCCTTTGTCAGGTCTATAATGGCAATAAGTCTTTCCTATTGCAGCTTATACCTCTTGCAGTGCTCTAATGTTCAATAATGCCAAATTTGTCATGCCACACTTTATGCTTACCTTCAGACAACTTGGTATGTCTGCTTACTGTATGATTTATAGCCTCAGGGCCTACTCACAAATCCTATTGTCCTCTCTTGGACATATTCTGTCTTCTGTCTTTGCTGCACTATGAATTATGGTCCACAACACCTCGCTATTTTATACCTTGGTTTTAGAATTTGATCCTGGATCACTCCCTGCATCCCCTCTCCTTCTAACTGTTTATCTGTCCTGCTTAATACTGGTAGTGTTTCCCACCCTTCTCCCCTAAATCCTCAGCTGAGGTTGTCTTTGTCCTTCAGATCTCCTGACAGCCACCTCAGGGGTGCTATTAACCTACTGGAACCAACTGCCTTCATCCAATACACCTACAGAGAAACAGCATAAAGCCAAAGCAGACAGCATATTTGCAGCTTAAATTCAGAGTGAGATTTGTCTTTTTGAAGTTTATACTAAATCCCCAAAGCACTTTTTTTCCTAACACAGCATTTCGTATTGATAATGAAAGTCATAATTACAAACTGATAAAGGACTACTTGGCTGTGAATCTGAAAGTATTTAATAAACAGAGCAGATCAGCACAACAATTCTGAATGGTAAATCAGATTTAACATCCCTGTTTTAACATCCCACCTTGCCTCAGAGGCACAGAAACTAAATCTCCAGACAAAAACAACTTTTATTGATGCCCAGATTAATGTAGATGCTATCAGGCAGAAATTGGAATACACTAAGTCTTCTACACCTAAAAAACTTTTCTTTGAAGTATTTATCTTTCTTAAGTATAAAGTTTTTCCAAAAACTTTATACCTGAAAATCTAAGTCTTTAACTTTCCTTCTTTCATTCCTCTATTGATGTTATTAGATACCTAGACATAATTTGATGTTAAATATAGATATAACATCTGCTTTAACTTTTAAAACCTAAGTGTGTATAAAAATGAAATGTGTTGCAAAGTTCATTAAAAAATTATCTTTTTGTTACAAATTTGTTCCTAACATGAAGCAGCAGGTTCTCTATGTCATCACTGCTTATCAGGGATAGATGTCAACATTGACATGCTAGTAGGAAATTTGGTAACTTTTTAAATCTTGATCAGTATTTGATTCAATGATGAGAAATAACTTAATATCTTCAGCACCCGTTACATTCTGAGTGTTTTTATGTGATAGTACAAAAGGATCAGACTATGTCTTCAGATGCAAAGATTTGCATTTCATAATAATAGAGGCTGTCACAAATTTTGGAAATTTTTTCAATTTTGAGCATGTCACTTATGATAGATTTTTTTATTCTATAAGTCGCAATTGAAACTGACTGCCAATATTTTGTCATTTCACACAGAAATATGAGAATTTTTCAGTGCTTTTTCTACTGACCAAATACTAGAAAATGCATCTTGTCCGTGAAGGACAACTATTACCTTCATTGCAAGATAAGAATTTAATGATGATACACACATTAGCTGGGTACTTTATCTAGTTGAAAGAAAAATCTCTACCACCCTTCAGGGATGAAATAGTTTATGCATTTTGCTATTAAATGAAATCAACCAAATAAAGATTTTTTAACTAACTGCATTTTAGCTTCCTACTCTTGTGCACTTTTGTTCTAGAGCTTGTTATATGTGCAATCTGCTCATAATGTTTACTTTCATTTGAAGGAAGATTATGAAAAACTGGAAGCCTTAAATTTACCACAAGTGACATAAGCTATGGCCTAAGTCCTCACATGGTTAAAACCGAAACTTAGAAAAGATAAGCCCCATTTTTATTCATTTGTTTCTGAAGAAAATAACTTGAATGTTTGTGTCATTGCGCTCAGCAATTTGTTTTGTAACTCTCACAATACCACAAGCCATTCTCATTTTTATTGCAAAATTCTCAGAAGTGGGCCCAGAGTGGAAGAACCTGCTCCTGGCACAATACTTAGGAGTTTGTCTAGATTCTGCTGGAGCAGCCTAGTTCACATTCTCCATTAGCACTTTTAGTCCTGTGTGAGACCCGGGGGAAGGCTGCAGCACTTCAGGAGAGGTTTGGGGTGCTGTGTCATGCCCTACCTGCAACCATGCCTTCTGCAGCCCACAGTGAATGAGTTTTGGATGCTGTAGCACATATTGGCACCTCTCCTAACGTGCCACTGTGAATTGGCCAAAATCTGTGCCATAGCTAGGAATGCATGATAGATCTTAGGTCAGGTTTCTGTGTTTCACAAAATAAACTTAACTACCTGTCATGTTACCCAACACAAACATGATTACCCTGATTTTTTGTTACAGTTTTGAAGTACCTTCTTTTAGCATTTTACTTTATACCATCTATTTTAATCTTAGAAATTCCTACTAGTGAGTGTGTATAGACCTACAGCTCATAAAAGAACTTCAAATAAGACACAAACACTTCCATTCCCACCTGAAAATAAAAATAAAATGAAATGCAATCTGAAGTATTCTGTTTGAATGAGAGTTTGTATATCTTCAGCTCCCTTTTCTCAGTAACCACTTCATTTCAGAAAGAAATGTGCAGAGGAACATTTTTTGTATACAAAATATATATTTAATCAGTAGCAGTGTTTGATGTCTAGTAGTTAGTTTATGTGCAGCAAGAACAGTCAGAGTGATTTACCCTGGACCATATGCATTCATGGACACTGTAGGACAATCCTTCTCCCAAGGTCCCATCTTCAGCCGTGTACCTCTAGTGCTCTCCCATAACATTCCACCTAGAAATGTTTAAATGCCAGTTCTTTCAGATGAAAGAGATTATACCAACTCAGCTCCTAAATTAGTGACATTTATCCTGTTAAGTGAATTAAAAAAAAAAAAAGCTTGCCCAGAATAAACATAAGCTGTGCATTCATTTTTTTTTTCCATGTATCTTCAAGATAACCACAAATAAAAGTCCCACCGCAAATGCAAAAGTTCACATCAGTCATTTAATAGTAATAAAAATAATGCCATTTCAAACATTCTTCATATATTTATCTGGTAGTTTTCCAGGCTTTCAGTCACTGCACAAAAGACAGGCTCTTCACATCCTTTCTTTTCTCTTGCCCATGTGTATCTCATGTGAATGACAAACTGAATGTTCTCTCTTCCACAGTGCTCTCAGTGGCACAACCCAACAGTGTCTGACACAGACCTCACACCTTCCTCTCTGAAGGTCTGGAAGGCTCCTTGCTACATTTTTTGTGTCTGCTAACTTCTTAGGTTTTCTTTCTATTATGGATATTCTTCAGTAATTTTCTTCCTTTTGTGCCAAAGAACTTTGAGTTTTTCACAGAGACCTGGGTTTGCCCTTTTTGAGAGAAAATGCAAAGAAGTACCTTTCTGGACTGTGCTGGGGCAGATAACTTCAGACTCATTACTCTTTGGATAGGGAATTATATAAAATTTTGTGATCTTGCCTAATTTGTTGTTTCCTGGACAATTTTTTGTTCTGGAAGGCAACTATGAGATACTCCAAGTCAATCTTGCTACTCTGAATAGTGTCCCTCTGAAGTACACAGCGAAAGTTGGTTTTGACATTGGCTTCTTGACCAATTTCCTTTAGGCAATCTTAATTTGTTTCTAATTTCTACCATGTCAGTAATCTACCTATGATAATTAAATAAGCAAAACTTTTGTGTCCTGTATCAAAGTTACATTATGTAACGGCTAAATTCCTAATAATTTGAGTAGTAAAAAGGTTCCTTTTGTGCAAAGCATTACTGGCACCACAGTCTCCTTGGGTAAATGAGGATGAATTTCTTTTCTTTCCATTAGAATGAATTCATTTTTTATAATAACAAAGAAAATTAACCTGATTAAATTTATCATGACCTTACAACAAATGGAAATTGCTGCCTCAGTCCAGAGTCAGCGATCATGTTAAATGTTCATTGAAACTAAGAGCATGCTCCAAAATGGCATTTAAGTAGCTTTCATGTGCAACTGCACTAAAAAGTCACATCTCTGGTGTCACAGTGGTCTTGTTGTCTGTAATAAAAACCAATAAAGTTGAGTTGCATTCTAATATTAAACTGTGAATGTTCCTGCTGTGAAATCATGATATTACTGTTTGATTAGTTTTGTCTTTCTGTCCTGTGGTATTGGGACAAATCACCATCCAGTACGAAGAAATTCATAATAGCTACACCAGAAGCCGTGCCCTTTCTCCTTAATATAACTTAATTTATGCATATTTTTTTGTTTCTGGGGACGAAAAGGACTGAGTAGAGTAGCCCTAAACTAGAAGTGGTCTGCTAGGCAAACAAGAATAGACAGTGAAACTGTGAGACTTGTAACGGGAAAAAATATGATCCAGGATACTGCAGTTTCTTTAAGTAATGCCATGCAGCTTTTTATTGAGTTTCTAGTAAGTTTAGAATTTTTAGCACTGTACCTGCTGCTGCAAACTTTGTATTACTGTAGGAGATCTACAGCAATTGAACTTGGAAATGCAATTTTAAAATAGATTTTCAGCAGCACTGAGCTCTTTACCAAGAGAAAGGATTTGAGACTGTAATAGCTGTAGCTAAGACAGATGGGTCAGAAATGTTGCCTAGATGCCTTCAAAGTTATTTGATCTGGAGTTAGTAATTTGTTGGTCTATTTTTACTTCATGGGAAAAGGTCATGGAATCGTGAAAAATATTGCTGGAAAAAGCCTGCACACTGTAATCATGCAAAGATCACATGTCTTCTGGATTGAATGCAACAGAAAGTCTGGCACATCACAGGTGATGTTGAAAGACTTTAAAAGCAATCCTAAAGTAATTGGCATTACAACCAAAGGGGCAGAAGTGTTATTTAAATCTAGGGAAAGTAGAGATATTTTTGAGGAAGAATGATTAGCCAGAAGTTGTCACTGCATATCTCTAATCATGCTAAAGGATATAACTATATACATAATATAAGTAAGATGGAGATTGCTGCAAATGAGAAGTATGATGAGCAGGACTGAACAGGCAGTGAAGCCATTCTTGTTTTGTAGTGATGATGATTTCCTTTGGATTTTAAGTTCCTGTTGAAAAGTAGATGCTTGTTCCACCTCTCTTAATCTAGGAGGTTGCTCTCTGTCATTTCAGCTGCTCTAAGCTCATGATTTAAGTGCATATCATATATCAGAAGAGAGCACAAATTGGATGAGCTGGCTGAATTTTAATGATGTGGTGGAAGAATCCCCTTTGAGAGGGTTCCTGGTGATCCAGTGCTGTAGCTCAGATGCCAAAGCTATGCAAATAATCGTAGCATCACTTGCCCCTAAATAGTTGTATGTATTTTCTTTGAAGAAAATACTTTCTGCTTAAGTCTTTCACACTTCTTGTCTCACATGGCCATAGCATCTGAATTTACAGCATCCCTGGCCTATTACATTACCCAGTATATCAATCTGAAATGTGACACAGGGGAACTATGTAGCCTCTGCAACACGACACACATTGGAGCTGTTATGTCAGCAAGTCATGATGTCTGTGTAAGGCAAATAAAATATTGATTGTCAAAAAAACCTAACACTGGTCTCAATTTTTAAGGTACCTTGTCAGCTTTGGCACACATTTATTACAGACCTAAAAATAAAAAAAAAATGTTTCGTAATATATTGAGGATTTGGCTGGTTTATCAGAGATAGCATAGTAAGAATCAGGAATGAAAATAAATAATTTGTCAATTGCTAAATCCTTGAAACATAGTGAAACAAGTAGGTATTACAAGCAAAATCTACTTTTTCTCATCTTGAATTTAAAAAAATAATAGACAGGATTTTACTAGTAGGGCAATAAAGAGATTGATCACAGTGAAAAGGAGAGCATATCCTAATTCCAAAATATGACATTTCATTTTAGAACTAAAATGATTATTTGCAATATATATCATAAGTTTAGAGGCTTGAAGAAAGTGAAAAATAATAACCCCACATTTAATAAATTCTAAAAGCTCAAAGCTGAGGCTGCCCTTCCCTTCTCACTTCTTTAGTCTTTTGGCAAATCCAGGCTTATTGGCAGAGCTATTGAGTGCCTTTAGCTTGAGCACCTCTTGAAGGATTTCTTGAAGCACCTTTCAAAAAGGTCTAAAGTGAGGATGTATGAGGACTGAAGTGCTCCCCTTTGCTTTCTCACCACTGTTCTGAATTATTAAGGTGGACAAAAGGTAGGAAAGAACCTGTCTTTGGCAGGATGGAGATCAATGCCTCTTTTAAATTTGCACCGTTTCTTTTGAGCTTCATGTTTGATTTTCCTTACTTGGAAAACACAAAGTTGTGTGTAGGTGGAGATACAGTCAGAAACTCCTTTGTATGGATTTTGCTAGAAAATTTCACATCACAACAGCCATTTCTGGAAGTAACAAATACATGGCTTGTAGAGCTGGCAGTGAACTGCAGGGATTAGAAGAAATATTGCCAACAATATACAAGAAAACAGGATACCACAAGTTTGATGAAAACAGCCCCTGGAGGACAGCAGAGGAAAATATTCTTCCTAATATTGCTGTAAATGAGAACCCAGCAGAGTAGGTAGATGTCCACCTGGGAAATGTTGTATATTATCACCAAACTTCTTTCCTGAAAGCATTTTATTGTCAGGAGTTTCACAGATACCAGAAGCAATTTAAAATGGTTAGAAAGTTTCTTAATGACTATATTGTTCACACATTGGGCAAAATTTGTGGTCACACTGAGACATCTAGTGATACCATGGATATGTTCTTACACAGTGTTACAGTACACATTTGTCATATTTTTGTCTTTTCTGACAATAAAAAATGCACAAGAGCAAAAAATATGCAGGAAACTGCCTGAACTTGCTGGTTGTTCAAGAGTGTTTTCTACAGTCCCAGATGTTTCTGTCCCAGGCAATTCAGCTCTGTAAGCTAATCTTCAAACTCTCTTTTATTGTGATGGCAAAATTGTCATTGCTTTTCCCAAAGCTGCTCTTGCTTCTTGAGGGCTAAATCTGTGTACCACGATGTAAGAGAGAATGATCTGTTTACTTGCCTGCTGCTTTCTCCACTGGCAGCACAATTCCCTGCTTCCCTATTCTGTTACTCATAAAGCTTGTGTCACTTTGATCAAAAATGAATCATAAGAAAAAAGGCACATTAATAGAAGAGAAACAATTTCTGTTTGAGTAAGAAAGAGAATCTGTAGTTCCCAAAAATCTTCAGGACACCATAAGGTTAAAAGTGGAGGACAAAGCCTCCAGCTCTGGAGCAGTGGTTTTATTTTGTCTCAAGAATAATTAGCTGCCTGTGGAAAAGGGCTGCTCTTTTTCACAGGAAATATATTACACTGAGACAATCCAAACAACATTACCACTGGACAAGGAGAAGTCTGGTGAGCATCAGCAGTAGCTGAGGACCTTCATTCACAAGCAGTTTCACAGAAAGAGAGGCACCCTTGTCTGAGATTAAAGGGATCAATAATGAACAAACTCAAAAGGGAACTACTTTTGCTCTAATGTCTTTAAGCCATAGCTTAAAAGAGTCTGCTTCAAAGAAATAGTCTTCTTCAGTGAGTCAAGCTTTTCCAACCCAGAGAAACAAACAAATAATTTGTTGTTGTGGTGTTTTCTCTTGTGACCCATGAAAATATTACTGCATTTAGGCTAGCAAAAATGCACTACAGTAAATTTTTAAATGCTCATGATTATTTGGATTATGTAAACAGGTTTGAAAATGTAAGAGTGATTCTATAGTGTTTGGACAACTGTAAATATATGCATATAATTTTTTACAAAAGGAAACCATGTCTCAAGGTATCTTAAGTAGGACATGGGTATGTTAATTATAGAAAAATACATAAACATGTATAAAACAGATATACTATTGGTATAGAATCTGTAAGTATAAACACAGAAATAAACAAAAAAATTTACACCATGAGCAACCATATGGGCCTCTTTAAGCCTTCCCTTTAATGCTTTGATATGCATCATCATTCTCATATTTAGAGTGCATGCTCTTTAGGGCACTGAATCATCCCTTCCAATTTATGTTAAATATATTTATAGGAGACAGTGCAATAAATAACTAGAATATTTACAAATAATGTTATATTTATATGAGCTTATCATTCTTTTGTGGTTTCTAAGATTTCAATAAACAAGACTGATCATGGCATGGTAAGACAGAGATTATTTTGCCTCCAGACTTGGCTCTTAAAAACACAACCAAGCTAAAACATTATCCTTACAGAGCATTTCTGTATTCTGAGAAGTTGTGGTAGATTATAAAGAAGTTGATGAGTTTATGTAGGAAGTTATCAAGGTAGGACTGTCTCTCTATAAAAATAATTATTGTAAATAGAGAAAACATGAAAATATTTTGATCACTGATGATATTATGAACCACTGATGAAAATGTAAAATAAAATGTGCTTGTAGGGAATAACATATTCATTATAATTTTTATTTTCCCCCTGTAGAAACAAATCTTGCTACTGCAGTTTTCATTTTGTAATGAAGATAAATTCATATCTGATAAAGGTTTTAATAATAATTACTCAGATTGGGGCATACAAAGAATTTAGGGCCTCATATATGAAGGAAAAAAGCTGTTTCAAACCAGTGTTATTACCTATGTTCCTTTTTTTTTCCTTCCTCCATCACCAAATTCTGCTCTGACCAGGCACAGCCCCTCAAAGACAAAAAGTCCTGTATGGCACACTGGGCTCCTGTAATTCCCACTGAAACACCACTGAGTGGTGTTGGAAAACCTGTTGGGTGTAAAACCTGCTGATCCTTAGGGATGACTTGGGGGATATTGTGCCTTTAACAGCTTCATCCCTTGCCAGACTACAATTAATTTGCATTTTTGTTACCAACTTCATCAATGTAAGACTATGACCATATTGAATATTACCACGCTATGAGACTTTCTGTACTGTGTGATATTCATTGATTGATGCATGGGAGCAGAAAGACAACAGAGCCATTATACTGATTGTTTTGCTGTCTGCTAGGAAATAAAATGACTGGCAGCAGCTTTACAAATCATTTTTACATGCCTTTGAAAAGACAGCAAGTCAAAAGGCAAGTGACCTTAACCAGCAGAAATCCACAAAAAACCCCACAGAAATGTACCTGAAGTGAAAAATGGTGTTTAGGCAGGGATTGGTCAGTTGATCCAGCCCTTGTTTTGTGAGTAGGAGGACACATGTGCCAGGGACTGATTTTAAAATCAAGGCCTTGCTGGCACTGAGCACTGGGAAAGCGCTTCCCGTCCGGCATGTTCTTGGGGACACTGACAGCAGTATGGTGACCCCAACTCAGCACTGGAAGAACCAGGTGTTTCTGGCTGTGCACTGTAAGCTATCTGGGTCACACAGTAAAGCACAAAGGAAGACTGAAGACAATTTGAGCTCAGCTTTGTTGTTACACTGGAGGCAATGGCGTTTCAGTGAAGGAAGTCCACGAGCAGGACTGTGCAAGTTGTGCGAGAGGGGTGAGAACAAAAACTGCCTTGCCCCAGCACAAAAAGGTCAGCGTGCATTGACTGAGTCAGTGTGTGGCCACATTGGACCAGATGGTTATGAGGGAATTTAATTGGCTTCGGCAAAATTTGGGAAAAGACAGATGTTTCAGAGCTGGCTGTGTTCCTGCAGCATGATTGTCCTAGTGTAATTTCCCACTGGTGTGTTTCACATCCTCGGAAGCCCAATTAGCCAATGAATCTTTGCTTGCAGCAGGCAGAACTAAGAATGCTCTGGTTTTCCCCCAAGCAGCTACTTTCTTGTTTTATGCATGCAAGGAAAAATAAAAAGTCGTCTTTTTCAGTTAACTGAGCCATAGCAGCAGCATTTCATACTCGCAAACCTTTAAAAAGAGGCTGTTCTGTATATTCACAATGTCTCATATCTCCAGAGCACTCTGATGTTTTCCTTTTAAAATTACACACTCAGGACTTTTTGTCCCTTTTTCTGGGAAGCACATAGCTTTATACCTGACTCAATCTCCCCTTCTCCAAGCCATTTACAGAACACACTATTTCTTTAGCTGTTCAGCTTTATGACCACTATTTTCAGGGCCTTAATCCTCTCATCCAGATGAGTCTGTTTACTTTTCTTCCCCAGACTCTATTGTTGTTCCCCTTAACCAAAATCAGATATACTGCAGCCCAGTCCACATATAAAACATTTTTTAATTCTTCACAGAGTTCAGGGAAGACACCAGAGGCACTCTTCCCTTTGCAAGCTGGTCTGGATATTCTACCATGGAAATGGCTTGAACACTGCATCAATTAAAGAACAAATGTGACAGTAGAAGGTTTATATTCTTCCTCTTACTGTCAGAGAAGCAGTCTCCTAGTTTTCTCCTTCCTTTCTCCAAGTCACATACTTGAATTTTTGCTAGTGGTGCTCTGAAGGAAGTTGACTGTTTTTATTGGTGTCAGTTACCTTATTTTTGGGTTCAACCACCAGCATTTCTTGTCTGTGTAAGCTTGTGCATTGCCAAAGATACTGTGAAGATACTTCTCATGAAACTCATTGGAGTGTTTTAGAAAATGTCCATTAACAGAGAATCCATGCAGGAAATTAATTTTATTACCTTTATTCCATGGTAACAAAATGTGAAGACTGATTATGAACAAACAACCAATGAAGACTATCTACTGCCACTTTAGATGACTTGAAAATGCAAATGAATAGTGCTAACTTCTTCACCTTCAAAATCCAGAGGTCTTGAGGGGGAACAGTTCTTGGTCTTTGCAGCAATCCTAGAGCAGGCCTCCACTATGAAACAAAAGAAACACACACACATGAAAAGTACACATGTAAAAATGAATGTGATAAGGGAGAGTTCCTAACTCTTCATAAAATTAATGTAACTAGCAATGAAGATATTTAATTTTTTATGATCTATCCCCATCTGTTGAGGTTCAAAGCTTGCTAAAACTCCAAACTAAAAGTTTGTGATATAACTTACCAGACTTGTTGTTCTAATAAACAGGGAGAGTTAGAGAATCAGAAATGAAAAAGGAGATTTCACTCTAACACAAAATGTTACATTGGTGCTACATATGATCTGTTATCATCACTGGGTGTTCTTCCCCAGAGAAGGATAAGTATAGCCAAATACATCCTTCCATGTAGGTTAATTGTTTCAGGATAGAAAACAGTTATGTTTGCAATACAGAAAGAAGTCTGTGTCTTAGAGACATTGCACAGGTCTTGTTCTAGTGTATAGATCTCCAGGATTTATAGACATTACAGAATCTTGAATAATTTTCTTTCGCCTACTTGACACCAAACAGGTTGCATTTAACAAATTTATATCTCCAGGAGAGACATTTAATCTTCATACAAAGACATGAAACAATTAAAAATTCACCATTTCCCTTAAGATTCCCTATAATGATTAATCATCTTCATTGCTGGAAAAGTACCATGCCAGAAGTGTCTGGCATTACTTTCTGTCCATGTGTTCTTATTATGACCCTCCCCTATTAAATATCTTCTTAATCCATAATTTATTACTGTGAAGGCACTTGCAAGCTGTAATCAAGCCACTTCTCAAGCCCCTCTTCTTGGACTGAACAGATTGGGCTTTCAAATTCTCACTGCAAGGCAATTTCTCCAGCCTTTAAATCATTTATGTTTCTTTCATCTGGAGATTTCCTAGCTACCTTTTTACTATACAGGCATTTAAACTATACACAGTTTCGTAATATTAATGTCAGTCTTGACATAGCTAAAAATAAATTCATTTCTCATACACCTATTGCTAATTTAAGTATCAAATGACTGTCAGCTCTTTTTAGTGCTGCATCACATGAGTGCTTATGTCGAGTTGTTTTTTTATTAGGGGTATGCACCAGGTCCTTAATTCCTTTGCAGCCTGCTCTTGGTTTCTAACACTAAAACCTTGCTCAGATGTTTATTTTCATATTTACTAAAATACTACTTTAGTTCACTAATCCTGCCAATCTATTCAGCTATTTATTTAAATTTTTTTTTGCCATGGTTTTACTTTCTATTTATTATGGGTAAACATTTTGGTTGTTAATGGACAAAAGCATTCTATGATGCTTCAAGTAGAGGCAGGAAATACTACCAGAAGAAAAAATAGAAACATTAAAGAAAAAAACCCAACTGAGTCCTTGCAATTACATTTGTACTTCCTAGTCTTGACTGGCTATGCTGTCTTTTTTTAAAGTTTCTAGCTTTTTTGTTTTTCCTTATCGTTATTTTAAACTCCTTTTAGAAACCTTAGCTCTCCTTAGTATAGATATGAATTATCTTTTTTAATCAAGATCTTTAGCTTTGATTATTCATTCACAGCAAATTGATTGCTCATAAGCTTTATTGATTCTATGGCTTTTTTCCCCTTCTACATGCATTTGCCAGATACTGATTTCCCACAATCTGCTGCCTATCCAAACTGCTGGTTTTTTTTCAGTGTTGATGCAAGTAGTCTTCTAAATATGATTTTCCTCCATTTTGAAAATATAAGTCTTAAAGCAGACCCATTTTTATGTGGTTTTTTTTTTAACACTATTCTAGGAAAAAGGTCAAAATTGTTATTTCCAGCAGAATTCTTATTTTTATGTATTAGCCATGATTTTAATGAGGTTGGGGATTCAGAGGCAGACTGGCTAAAGCTTGCCTGCCCTTCCCTAAAATGCTGTCCCTTTAAATATCATTACTAAAGAAATTCTACCTCAAGTACAGAAAACTTCAAGTACATAAAGGCCACACAAACGCCTGGTAAGGCCTAGGATATAAATGTGCACAATAAAGAAACACAAAAGAATGCTCAAGGTAAAACGTAAAATGAACAACTAGGCCACACTGCTTGGATAGGTTTATTTTTATCTGACAAAAAGGTTGTTCTACTTAAATAAGCAGACCAAACAAACCCGTTACACCCTGGTAACCTACATGTAGCTTGAGCACTGTCAAAAACAAGCAGAGGCAGAAACAAAATAAATCACTTCTCTTAACAGAGCCTACATAATGCTCTAATTTCTCTCCTTTCCCTTTCTCTCTTTCTTTTTTTTTTTTAATAATTTTCTCTTTTTGTTGTGTATCACAAGCTTTTATTTAACAAAGTTTTGATCTTAAATATATCTAACTTCAACCACTTATTTCCCAGCTAAGGTGCTTCCAAGTCTAAATACTGATTTAACTCATTAGAAATCTATCCACAATCTGACAAAGAAAGGCCATTCCCCCATAAAAAGGGCTGTGCTGCTGAGAGCTGCTAAACCCATGTGTATCCTCCCATAAGTGACAAAGCAACAAAACTACTTTCTCACCCTCAGCTTGCTGTCTGCTGGTGTGTGGGATGGATGTAACCTTTGCAGGCTGTGGGATATGGCAGGGCATTGTACCTTTGGGACAGCTCAGAACCCATTTCTGGGTGAAATCAGCCCCTTTGGTAATGAGGTGAGACTGTTGTCACCTTTGAAATCATGGAAGATGAGAGATACCTTGGATGTCATCTCATAAGGATGTGAACCTTAGAAAGGTCTAGTTGTAGAAGGAATATTTAAAGCACTTATTCTGGGTTGTTTGTTTGTTTGTCTGTTTTTTTTTTTTTCATGTGTGGTTGATAGTATTTTTTGTTTCTTTTTGTTTTGTGTCCCTTTTCCTCAACTGCAGCCTAAGGGACCCATCTTGGGTTTTTAAGAATGGCTGTCTCTCCCACTGTGTGGAATCTTGTTCTATCTTAAGTAGGAGATATTCATGAAAGGAAACACCCAGAGGTTACTGAGAAGCTTCGCCACCAGGCTAAATGCAGCTGGCTTGGTATTAGAATTAGCACAATGGCTAAGTAAAATATGCTAAGTAACAGTGCCCTAGATTTTCCACCAGATTAACAGCTGGGGTGTGACAAATATGCATGTAGTCCCAGAGACAGTAAAGTCAATATCTGTAAAAAGTTTCTTCTGGACTTTTCTTCACAGAATAGCAATCACTTCACTAGAACACACTTAAAAAAAAAAAAAAGTTACCAAAAAGATTACAAACAGCTACTTAAAACTTGGTGGAGAAGATCAATCACCCAAAGAAGTTTCTCATCACCTCTTGTGGGACACAACCCTCCCAGCTAACAGAAAAGACTTTAAGCACAGATCTTGATAATTAGAAGCCTGAGTAAGTACAGCAGGAGCTAATAAGCCAGTCCTACATGTGGGGTGTGTTTAATATTAATAACCTCTGTGAGTCCACAGATACACTAGTGAAATTATGCCAGAACAAAGCCCTTCATGTACCTTAGCAAGGCTGAAGCTTTGGAAATCTGCATCAAAAGAGTCTGTGGGTAAGGGTGTGCTGCTCAGGAGTAATATAAAACTCTGCTATTCGGTTTTTGTGTAAATGCTATTTCCTTTGCCTTTGTGGTTGTCACTTTTTTCCCCCCACTGTAGGTCTATAGCCCTTTTCATCCTTCTTGCTGCCCTTGGGGGCACAAGTCAGCCAGGACTTGGTAAAGAACACCCACACCACAGGACTGCTTTGCTCTGTTCACTGATCTCCTGGTCTTGACAACTCTAAGCTTTTCCACACTTGAACTGGATCTTGGGGCCTTCTTCACAGAAAGACTGTCACAGAGCTTGTTTTGTTAACAATTGCATGGGAAAACAATATGTCAGTAGAGTTGTTTTACCTGAGAAATCTTCCAGTTGATTCATGCTGGGATTTGGAGAATTTTGAAGCCTTTCTTTAGGATTTCAACTTTTCTGGGGTTTTGTCTGGTCTTTTAAGTTTACTTTAAAGTGGAGAACAATTATCGTTTAACATTTCTGCAAACTGTAAGAACTTACCAGTAAGAAAAATACTTGCTTCATCTCTGGTGCTCTAGGTCTTGAACTGGATTCAGTGTCACATGAATTAGTGGTTACATACCAACCTGAGGTCTCCTAAGAAGGAATTCTTTGTTTTGTTGTGTTTAATTTTTATATAAGCTGCAAAAGTAGAGGTTTCACTGATTTCTATGCAGAATTCCCATCCTAATAGTAATTCAGATAATTTTCTCTGGTGGGGGTAGGAGGTGAAAAATTGTCACTGACTTTTTCTTTAGAGTCCATTTACAAATTTTTCATGAATAAAAGAAAAGTATTCATTTTGACATGAAATCTATTTTTCATAGAAAAGACAAAGTCTTCTAAATCAAAGTTTAATTCACCCTGTCCCTACATGATCACAATACAAAGGTTACTTTTGTTATTAAAATCTTTAAATCTGGTTAAAAATTGCATTTTAATTATAGGAGTGTTGACATAAATGGAGGAGAGCAAAATCAGAAAATTGAAAGACTGGTGATTCATTTTGTAATGAAGCTGTTTCTTCTTACTGTGAAAGACTGCATTTCTACAAAGTAGATTTTGAGGCAATTAATATATTATTTTTTAATTGAGTCAACTTTGACAAAGGAACTCTCATTGCAATCTTATCTCCTTTCAGTACTCATCTCTCTATATCAGCTGGATTATGAGAATAAATCTCTTATTTAACCTGGATATCTGTGTAAAGCTCTGCAGAAGGAATTTCAGCAGATGGAGCTAGTGTGCTTCCAATCTTGGACACCTGTGCTCAACGTGGAAAAAGATGAGCAGAATCGTTTACAGAACTGCAGCTGGGGATATGTCAGGTCAGGGTGAAGATTTTCCTTTGGCTTAGTGGAAAAGTAGCAAGCATAAGAGAGAATTACCTATCATTTATCAAGTGCTGGTAGATAAGAGGAGGGCAGCTTAGTGATTCAGAAACCAGTGATGGGCCATAATATGGAAAATAACTTGAGAAGAATAATAATTATTGCATTTGTCTCCAAATTCTTTTATGATATCTTGCTATTTTTTACTGTTACTCTCGCACAGCAATAGACTGTGCTCATAAAGTGCCATAAAATAAAGTATTCAGAAAACTGGTGGCAAATTGTTTCGGTCTTATGGGATGTGTTGATCATATTGAACCACAGTAAGAAAGATGTGTCTGTGGAGCTGCAATCACTTAATTCAAGCTTGTACTGACCTGAACAATGTACTTCAGTTGTTTTCTCTCACAAGAGCCTTGTGCAGTCACTGACACTTATTGAGACTTTAAAGTAGGGAGGTGCTGGAAACCCCCATCTTTCCCAGCAGAGTGGTCATAGGATGCCCAACAATTAGTAAAATTAAGCCTGGTGTTCTCCATTTTTAAAACCATTAACTTCCAGTCTATGCTTCTTGGCTCCAGAGGTACTTCCAACCTTCCCAGCAGGCAGGGTACTGATTGCAGTGGGACCTCATCAACAGTTCCCCTTCAGACCAAGGTTTTCTCCTTTTTGCCTCCAAGCTTATTTAACAGGTTTTTTCCTGCGGATAGCTTCTTGCAACAGGAGTTTTTATTGCATGAAGGCCCATAGCTAAAGGTCACAAGGAAGGAAAGGACAGGTTCTTGGAGATAATGTGCAGGTCTGTAGCACCTATAGTCTGTGCAGAGTTGTAGAGCTGTATTTGGCACACACAGAAGGCCATAACCCACACTGAGGGGTGCATGTGAGGGACACAAGGAGATTGGCAGAACTGTGTGCTGTGACAATTGTGCTGGGTTCAGTTTTCAAGTTCAGTGGTTCTCATTTGATGTACTAGCAAGCACAGAGGGTGGGAGCTTCTCACAAACCCAGCTTCAATGCAGTGCTAGAGGCTAACAGCAGGGAAAAGAAAATGCTACGAGTTCTGAGCCAATTTTTGGAGTCATCCTGCCATGAGAAGAGCACCTGAGAGACTTGGCATTCAACATGCATATCCACACATTCAGCCTCAGAAAGGAAGGCAAGAAAGCAAAGTGGTTCAGGAAACTTTCCAGGATTTTCTCTTTGTGATACTAACTTTGTGATACTAACAGGAGAATATGCAAATACTGGTGGCATCCTGATAGGAGGAGAGTTAAATACTATTTCAGAAGTTAATACACAGTGTTGGTGCTATCAGGTTGTACCTTCTCTGCAGTTCTTCAGTTCCTACATTGTGATTTAGTGCAGCACATTATAAGAGCAGTGTGTGAAAGTTTCAAAGCCATCATTGGTCATTGTTACAGCAGCATAACACTGACAAGCAACTGATGGAAAAAAAGGTTTTATTGCTGTACTGTTCTCTCCTTCTTGCCTATTTAGGTCTTCAGCTTCAGCACTTTAGTGACTCCACAGGCTACTGAATTCTTGAGTAAAGTTTCAGTGGGTATAAAGTAAGGCATAATTTTGTTATATGCATGCCTGATACTGAAAGGAGACTTTTATTCTACTGTAAATTGCCTACTGCAGCAACCAAATGAGCCATGGTTTTTGCATACACATATATAAATTTTTTGTTTGGGGTTTGAATTCTCATTGGTTAGATTCTGAAAATCTAATTGGAATGTAGCTATCTTTAAGAGATTGTCCTGTGCAAATTTGAATCTATTTTTAGTATTTCAAAACTTTTTTCCATAAATCAGCCAGTCCTGAACCCTTACTAGTGATTACTGCTCTCAGATACCAGGAATGTAGTATAAAAATGTAGGCAAAAAAATTCATCGTATATCAGAATCTCCTCTGGGTTTCATGTGTATTAGTTACATAGAGCATACATCCATCCCTTATTATATTTGTAATGTAATTTCCTTAAAGGAGTCAACACTGTAAAGTGTTGCTTAGTTTTCCTTGTTACAATAAGTCAGCTGAATAATGACAATAAGTCTTGGCTGAAAACGCAGGGATTTGAGGATTGTACCAGGTCTCCAACAGAATTTCTGAACGACTAGTGTTTGTATCACTTGTTGTCTTGGTTTCTAAAACAGTACTTGTGTTCATCTGTATTTGTGAATTCCTTGAAATCAGTGGATGAAAAGTGTAGCATAAAGGTTTGATTTAACGTTGCAGCATTGCCTACAAAAGAACATGTGCACAGTTTCCTTTTTGGCCATGGATGACTTATCCACTGAAAAGCTGGTTCACAATAAATTAGAGACTGAATTTACAGCATGTGATTTACTTTGCACTGGCTCCAGGTGAAGATATTCTCAACTATAACTATCCATCTCACCCAGCTGCAGCTGCTCCCAGGCTTCTCCACTGCCAGTGGGGAGCCTCCTGAACAGAGTCTCAGAGCATCTAAGTTAGACAGGTTGTGATCTCCACTCTACAGGAACTTCTCTCTCCCCTCCTAACTACAGAATCTGGGGAGATCAGCTTACACTTCAAATGATGTGATACCTTTCCCACTCACCTGCTCTGCCTCTTATCATTATCTGTGAGGCAAATTCTTCCATAATTTATTTTGGAATTAATGGAACACGTTCTAAGGGGAATACTCATGGGGCCTAGACTGTACGACTTACAGGATAAAAAAGATAAATTTCTTTAGCAGAGCAAAAAAGTATGAGGCTGCCATATGTATAGCAGAGATGTCTCTGCTTGTCTCTTACTGTCCTTCTGAGCACAAAGTTAACCTTTGTGATGAGCAGATAAGGAGGTGGATTGAAGAAACTCAGAATTCACACCCTCTCTAATTCACAGCACTTACTAATTTCTCTGTGTTGTTAACCCGAAGCGATATACAGCTTAATAACAAAAACACTGTCTTTATAGAAACTCCCAGAAAGTGAATCAGGGTTCTGGGGGCAAAGATTCTACGTTTACTCTTGGGAGTTGCTAGTATCCCAGGTATTTTACCAGTGAAATACTTAAATAAGCAACTTACAGTATTATTTTTCCAGTGGTAACACTTACTGAAATTAAAAGTGCTTTTGGTTCTTTACTACTGTGAAACTAAGTACTGATAAGACTATTGCAATGAAATATCATTTTCTTATGTCACAGTTTTAAACCCACATGACCCACCAAAACTGATGTATGCAGAGAAACAACTTTAAAAGAAAAGGGGTCATATGTACGGCTAACAACAGCACTTGGGAGGCAGAGCTGACAAGGAGTAGGAGTGTAGGAATTGCAGAATTTGCTAATAAATGATTTCTCTCAGGATCTTGGCAGCAATCAGATAAAAAAAGCTGTAAATCTACTGCAAAAGGAAGTAAAAATGTTTTTTGGAATAACTGATAAAGACTACCTAGAGAAGAGATCTGAATTCTTCGCTGGCAAAGAAATCTTATCTTCTTGACAGTATTGGTAAAGCACTCATCAAGGATTGGGGGCTGAAGCGGGTACATGAAAGGAAAGAGCTTCTACATTGCATTGGCTATGGCTAAAGAGCATCAATTGATTATTGAGCAAAACTTAGAACATCATGCCTTTGAATTATTCCTGCACACAAGTTCATAAACAATCACAGTGATGAATGACATCTTAAATAGTTCTGTAAAATACCAGGAAAAGATTCACAGTAACTGGAGAGGCCTTTCTAAAAGCTGTATGTTGGAGGTGTGGGACAGGATAGAGGAAGCAAGAGATTTAGCTGCTGAAATAGTTTAGCTTCTTCTTTAATGAGGAATCTACTCTTACTTAGGTCTTCTAATAAAGTAACTCTCCAACAGTTGTAAATGAAAGAAATTGATTGTTACAATGTAAATGTTTCTCTGTCCTGTGTGTTCTAGGATCTGTTCAGGTATGATGTTGTGGAAATGCCCAGGTACCTCCCCTGCAGGGGGGCAGTTTGGCACTGTCCCTTGCAGGACCATGGATCTGTTGCATCACGTCTTGCAGCACATGCAGTGCTCTGGTGCAGGAGCCATTTGGGGGGCCTTTGATGGACCATGACACCCCCTCAGCTGTCCCTCCCCTGCCCTGCCTGTCCTGTAGATGTGGCCCTCCAGTGTTGGGGGCCCCTGCAGCTGGGCTGGTCTGCACAGCAGAGGATGGTCACTCACTGCCTGCAACCAGAGGCTTTTTTGCCATAGACCCAACACCCTTCTCCTTCTGCCTTTGGTGGGGGGGGTCTGTGCAAGCCTGGCAGCAAATAAATCTGGGCTTGTGACCTCCACTCCAAAGCTGCTGGGTTCAGCTAGTGAATGCTTATCCATTACTTCCCAGACCTTAGGTGCTTAAAACAATAGTGTCACTTTCTCCTACCTCTATCCCTTAGGTGGTTTAGCTCACAGTCCAGGCTTTCAGCCAGGAGGCCCATTCAGGGTGAGCTTTGCTGGTGCAGGTTTGTTACTCAGTTTTGCTGTAATATGCAAAAGACCTTCAGAAAAATGTCTAAGTCATAAACAATAACATTTCAGTCTCCAACACTGGCATAGTAGGATTTGGTGTTATTAGCTATGTTAATATAAACAATTATTAATAATGGAAATAATACATCCCCTCAGTCAAATGTACTCTGATTTTATGGACTGTTTCTTTAGAAGTTAGCTGAAAACTATTTTGCAGTAATTTTTAAACATTTTCTCCCCCAGTATGGATATTTTTCACTTTTATTTGCTTTTACATGATTTCTTATCACTCTCCTTTTATTTTCACTGACATGAAAATGGGCAAGAGAAATGCTTTTCAACTTTTTAGTTTTGTGCATAACTCAGCAACTACAGGTGGAACAGATGGAAAGTGTCCTTTGCAGTATATTTCATCTGAATGACTATTCATGGGGTGTGTATCTTGCTTAGACCTTTTTTTAAAATTGATATTCAGTTACATACAATTTTCTCTGGAGATTAACACACATGCACAGACACATTTTTTTCTTAGGTCAAGGTTTACCAAAATGCAGTTAACAAGGCATTTATGACCCACTGAGCCCTTGTATGTGGTTCACAAATGACATATGTCCTTTTGTCCACCCTCAACAGAACAAAGGCATAGAATCACAGAAAGCTTGGAGTTGGAAGCTTGGGATCATCTGGATGCTGTCTTATCCAACCTCCTTGCTCAAGCAAGGTCGTCTGGAGCAGGGTGTCCTGGACTGTACCTAGATGATTTTGGAATATCTCTAAGAACTGAAATCCTGCAACCACTCTGGGCAACCTCTGCCAGTGCTCAGTTACCTCCTCACGATGAAAAAAAATATTTTCCAATGTTCAGAGGCAATCTCCTGTATTTTGATTTGTGCCCCTGGCCTTGTGTACTGTGACTGGGCACTGCTGAAAAGATGCTGGTTGCCTTTGAACTTGCTGCTTTGCACCTTCCCTTAATCATTTATATGCATTGGTAAGATCACTCTCACACCTCCTCCTTACCAAACTGAAGAGTCAATTCTTTTGGTCTATGTTTGAAAGTAAGGCAGTGTGCATGCCATTAGATAAGCCAAAGCCAAGAAAATGGTTTTGACCATTACACTATAACCATGTTTAGCTGTTAACATGGTTCATGACTTTCTTAAATCTTACTAGATTGTCTAGGCAATGTCTGATCAAGGTTTCAGACCAAGGACAGTTCCCACAATGCAGGATAGATGGGACTACACCGGGTTT
Organism: Dicaeum eximium; assembly: GCA_013396995.1. NCBI lineage: Eukaryota > Metazoa > Chordata > Aves > Passeriformes > Dicaeidae > Dicaeum > Dicaeum eximium. The sequence continues at coordinate 2,678,214 of VWZP01010273.1, forward strand.
GTCTCCCTCCCCACTCTGTAGTCCCCCAGGGCTGTGTCAGAAGGTTTTGTGCCCTCAGATATCCTTCCTGCTCTGCTTTAGGGCTATTGCACATTCCTTCAGACTTATATTGTGAAAATGCCTCTTTAGCTGTGAAGGCCTACATTATGTACAGAAACTCAACATCCTTTCACCTCTGGGCAGTTTTACAGGACAGAAATGGAGATGTACAGGACTGCATAGGTAGAAAATAAAATGATTTTTATGTAGAAATTTAAGTCCATCCTTGCTGCCTTATGTTTTGGCAGTCAACATTACAAAAATATCATGCTGATTAGAAGGCATCAGCAATAATGTTGAAAAGCATGCTCAGCAGGAGAAAAGAAAGCATGTTAAACTTGACATATCACAGAAGAGGGAGTATCATAACAGGAATGCTGTTTTCATCTGTGGAGTGACAGAAAAGTCTCAGAGGGCCTTGCTGCTCTTTAGAGCCTCAAAGATCACATTGATTTAAAAAATAGCTATTCTGAGTGCCACACTATTGATGAAAACAACACATGGAAAGTTCATCTCTCACTGGTGTCATACCAGATGGTGCCTCCTTTAAGATGGTGAGATATAAGGGTGTTGCAGCACTTAAGAGCAAAAATTGTGGGTGAGTATGGAGATGAAGACACTGTTTTATTCATTAGCAAACTCTTATGGCAAACCTCCTTAAAATAGAGCATGTCATACACATTGATGTTGGATGTACAAAGGTCTCCATACTCAAAAGTCTAGTCTTCTGTGGAAGACCATGGGGCTGAATTTAGAGATGATGTATATTCACAGCCATTCAGCACATTTGTGTGGCTTTGTTTTGTTGGAGGACATGGGTATATTCCTGAGAAACAGAAGTAAGGATGACAACACCTGCAAGGCTGGGACTGCACAAGCTATTTCAGCTTTTTTCATATCCAAGTGAAGTGAATCAGAAGATTTGCAGTGACAGAAGCTCCCATCTGCCCTAATTGACTGTATGAAAACTTTGAAGGGAAACCTCAAAGCACTGCAGAAACATCAGAAGCATAGTGACACTTCCAGGTTGCAGCAAAGAAGAATTAGTGGAGAAAAGGCTTTTTCCTTTAGAATGTGAGTATCAGTAGCGACCCAAGAAATGTTCCAGAATATGTGCAGGTACACCTTTTTGACTTGGACTGTGAAGATAAAGATAATGTAACATGAATGATCTCTGTCTGTTTTATACAAAAGCTTAAATTATGAGCCTTCTTAGTGATTGCTGGCACTCCTATGAAATTATCCTTTCTTTTCAATGTGAGCAAATCCAGATGTGAGCAAATGTCCTTAAATGCAAGTATTAATAAATATACTTTGGGATCATGACACAAATGGTCACTTTATATCAATCCTCTTCATTACATCAAGTTTGAAACTCATCCTACTGTTAATAATCAGCAATAAAAATCTGTTGTGTAAGTTCAAGTCAATGATAAACGGAACAACAACACTGAATTCTCTTTATACAATCTTTGTGTATCTATCACCCTACATCTGTGAATTTCTCTGAAGTCTTGTATTGCAGAGGGACATTTTCCTATGACTCAGATCCTGATACTCTATCAGCATATCTGTCCTGAATAAATCTGTGGGGGGAACACCTGAAATGGATACTTTCAGGGTAGCAGTCATATTTTATGATTCTGGATTCTTCCTCTTTTTTGAGTGTTTCAGATAAGAAAAAAAAAAATGGATCTGATTAACAGAGAGTCAGTGATCATCAGGAATTCACCTCATCTTCACCTGAAACCTATTTCTGACAGCAGTGATTCTACAACCAATTAGCTAGTATAAGGACAAAGTGATGTGTATCAAAATAGGAAAAAGCTTTCAGAATATCCCTAGCAACATCCTGGATGCCAACCCTGTGATTTCTAGCACACAGAGTTACTGCCGCTCTGGAAAGACTCTAGGTTTTATTCAGGGCAAAAAATTAATATCTGCTACGAAAAATGCCACTTTTAGACACAAATGAATGCAGCTGGTCCCACAAAAGCTACAAAGTACATGTTATTCAGTACTGCCAACACTGTGCAGGACTTGCTGAAAAGTCTTATTTCAAATCCAGAGAATTGTCTACAGATCATTTTTTCCCCAGATCCTGCTGGTGTGTCTCCTCCATTTCAGCCTGGAGTTAGGTCTTGAAAATAATTATCTCTTTATTTTTCTGGGAGAACACATTAAGGAAGGGACATATACTTTCTCTTCCATTATTCAATGCTGTTCTTCTTTTGGCTTTGCTGGGTTATTTTTTCTTTCTATTTTTTTATAAAGCTATGGCACCTCTTCTTTCTTGTCTTGTCTTCCTGAAACAATGATGTTTTTTCTAGCCTGATTTTTCTTAAAATTGGGAAGAGCAAGCAGATAGTACTTAAAACAGCAGTATGCAATACCTTTTGTTATGTGCACATGTGGATGCAGAGCCAAAAGCATCTTTGGACAGAAGAGACAACTAATTAAAGTACACAGCAAGTTTTAGCTCCCCTGCCTTAGAGTTATGTACCTTTTAGAGTAAACAGTGTACTTGCTAAATATAACCTGTTATGCTTTAATGGAGTTTGTGACATACTGAAGAACAAGCTAGAGGGTAAGTGGAATAAATTAGGTCCTGTTTGGTCCTTGGATATAATGAGTTTATACACTGTTGGAGAATTACAGGGAATAATGTTCCTGCAGGATTTTGTCTGACTACCTGTTGTGTTGGCAGATTAAGGGAGCTGAGCTCCAGATTTCTCGGGGCTCTCTTGCTTCACACAGTCCTTGTTGGGAAATTTGCAGATACCTTATGTATCTCAGCTTTGCTCCAAAGAAACCACTTTCAATCATATGCTCTAGAATACTTAAAAACTGCTCTTTTTTTGTCTTTTTTTTTTTCTTTTTGAGCCAGATGACAAACACTTTCTTGATAGCTGCTACTTTTTAGCTCTCAGTTTTTTCTTTAAACCTCATTAAGCATTGTCAGACCCATGAAAGATTCAATATCTCACTCTTTTCTGTGTTTAAGGAGATCACCAGCTCTACCAACCAACCCACAAATACTTCTTTTCTCAGTAATTAATAGAAGACTAAATATTTTCTTTGCTAATCTCAAATTAGGTGTTTTGGCATATACACAAGCTCTATATAGAGACTCACACAGAAACTTTCAAGAGGTGATGTAAACAGAAATCCTTCTCTCTTTCTGAGACCAGGACAGGGCTACAGCCACAGAGTGGTGTTGAGGTGCTGTCCCCTGTAACACCCCATTATCTATGAGGTGCTCAGGTCAAAGGCTCCTTAAATCCTATAATTTTATTGTAGAAAATCTAGACTTTCACTGCCTGTTATCTTAATTCAGAACTCTATATTGCCATCAGCACCTCTCTACAAGGATTGGTGTCACTTACTAGCTCCCACCCCATTTTCTTCTACAATTTTGAATTGCAAGCATTCAGAAATCATAAATCAGACAAAAAATATAAGAGTCATTAAAAAATAGTTTAAAAAACTAAGTTTGGGACTACTCTTTATTTTCTTTTAGTTTTGATATATTAGGGACAAATTGTTCTGATCCCCAGAACGAAGAAGTTGGAGTTTTTTAACATATTTACTGTAAATGGAAATTCCCAGTAGTACATGGTACTGATGTCTGTGAGGAGTAGCTACATTAACACTCACTGAAGAAATGGATATAATTGAGTTAATGAGATAGTAGAAAATCAGAAAAAATGGTTATGCAGTTTCCTGGATAACATTTTTCTTGAAGGAGTTTGCTGTTATTTTGCTGTTTGCCCTAAATATGGTGTAAAGGTTGGAACAAGGTAGCAGGGTAAAAGCATGCATTAGAAAAAAATTAAGCTATTTAATGTTTTATACATCTGCATTAGAGTTTCCTGTAGTGGTTATTACTATAATGCCTAAGTGTTCTCTAAGTAATTTAGATGTGCTCTGTGGAGGTCTTAATGCAGTTAGGTAGAATCATCTCTCCTTTTCTCAGTAGAGACACAATGCTCAGGTGCACCATTGTCCATTTTCTTCCTTGCCATGTCTTACTCATGCTGTTAATAGTGGAAAAGCTTTCTCAGAGAACATAATTTTGCATGCATCTTGATGGAGGTCAGATGTGTCTGAAAGCTGATTGCACTTTATAACTCTGAATATTTCCTGGTTTTGGTCTCTGTGTCCTTCACCTTTTATGACCAGCATAGCCAGGCATGGCCAGACATGCATTCAGTTCCAGGTGACTTCTTAGAGTAGAACCTACCCTAGAGTAGCAAAAATACCTGTGAACTGAGAGAAATGAGCCAAGCATCATGCCTTTTCAGTCACAACACTGATCAGGGGGCAGCACTCACTGGTCAGCAGAAAACTCTCAACTCTCTGTAGAGACCGAGTTCCTGTAAAGCTGTACAGAATAATGTCATACAAGGTTAATGCTTCCAGATCTATCTCAACAGATTAATTCACTTGCTTTAATGTAAACTCTTTGTGTGGAGTGTGAGGACTTTGCATCAGAACTGCACTATTTTAGTGCCTAGAAAGGTTGCAATAGGAGGCTCAGTGCCTAATTGCCATTGAAGTGCAATACTGCAAATCTCATGAGGCATTCACCTACCTCTCCTAAACCCTAATTATTTCTGTGCATTCCCTTATTAAAAAGCTGTGCTTTCTCAGTAGTGCGTTTTTGTGCTCATTCCAATATGGCACTCTGGCAACATAACTATCCAGAAATGGCATCTCCTGTGGTTAGTACTGTTCCTAAATAGCAATTGTATTTGCAGAGAAGAGATGTATATGTTCCCTTCTTTCTTCAGTAGTCTTACATACTTGTTACAATGATAAATGTTACTTGGTTCTACCTGTAATACACTGTCTCTCTCTAGTATATTCATTGATGCCCACTTTTCCAGTAGTGTATGAAAACCCACCAGTTGCTATGTACATTATTAAATTTTTCCACTTACAAGATAATGGGAAAATGTATAAAATGTAGATGTCTTTGATTTCACTCCTTCCCTTCTGCCTTTGATGTCAATGTTCTTCTTAGGTGAACAGTTCTCAACCTTTTACAAACTGAGACAATTAGTTTAAACCATTCAAGCTGTAATTTGTATTCCTCTCAGTCCTAATGAAATTGAAGTGGGTTTTAGTTTTTTGAAGATTGCTTTTGGTTTGTTGAGATATGACCCTATGTCTGAGACCACTTCTTTTAAATTAGGAGCAACTCTGAGAAAGTGATGCATGTGTGTGTGTGTGTATATATATATATAAATATATATTCATAAGGCTTCTAATGTCATCAGTGTTCATCTCTTGACAGCAGAGATGCTTAATTTTGGTGAAAGCATTTGTGCAAAGAATACACAATAACAGTTATTATGTGCTAAAGTTTCTCTTATACAGTCTTCCTTTCCATTTTCGTTTCCAAATGAAATGTTTTCCAAAACATTTTACAATGTTTGTGAGGTTTGGGGGTTTTTGTATTCTTATTGAATCTTAAAGAAATGCTGAAGTTAAAGGCTGAGATTGGCTATTGTGGACTGTTCAACCATTATTTTGACTCTTTCCCTTTGTCATTTATGGATAATTCTGTCTCCTCTTCAAGATATCTGATGTTAGACCCATTTAATGAACAGCATTAATTGGGAGATTCTTAAAAGAAATTGTTGAGGGGATGGTATAAGGACATGTCTTGCCTATAAAAACTTTAATACAGCTCAGGACCATTTCAGAGAAAAGACAAGTGTAATTTCTAGACCAGTGACATCATAAGCTTCATCTCTCTAGATTTTGTTTTAAGGAGCCTAAATATTTACAGATCCACAAGAACATGCCTGTAATACCCTGAATAGATTCTGCTACTGGTCTGGGATTGACAGCTCAGGATGCCATTTGGTGCTCTGAACGATGTGTGTTCCAGTCTAACGCTGCCCTGCGACCTGAAATCTGAGGTCTTCAGCTTGGTCCAGAGCTGTGAGATCTTTAGAGATTTATTTACTCAGAAGCTGGAACTGGAAGATGAAACAGTGGAAAACAGCCCTGTTTGAATAGAATCTATTCAGCTCCAGTAGTTAGCTTCATGAACTCTTCTGAAATCTGATTTTCTGCTCTGCAAATACATGAAAATACCATCTTTCAAAAGCTGCCTTACAGTAAGATTCTGTAATTCTGGATATGTGCTGGCTGGTATTTATACCAGAAATCTTTATACATGAAAAGCAGAAAACACCACTGGAGCTGCTGAAGAATAAAACTTGTCAGAAATATTCAGTTTTTGTGAGAAGGCACTAGAGATAAACTATGGGAATTTGTTGCTGTGTTAAGCATAAGTCTGGGTAGCTCAATTTCAGTCCACTAGAGGTCTGTGAAATCATTTCCCAAATATGCTTTTGATCTTGTTTTGCAGCAACCTTGCTGAGTCTGATACAGTTAAAATAAAAAACTTTTGATCCAGTGTCTATTGTTCTTAAACAAAGGACTGCATCCACATAGGATTCTATTTAAGAGACATATCTGATTTAGAAAACAGTCCTAGCTTTTTCCTTATTCTTGGATCAGCATAGGGAATTGCTCTAACTACTGATAGACTAATATTTTATGTAAAATATTGGCTTTCCTTGCAAATGGTCATTTTTTCAAATAGGAAGAGAGTACCATGTGGTGCAGAGAGTTCATTAGCATGAAATACCCACTCCATCGTGGTTCTTCATAGTGCTAAATTTACTTAAGTGGAAAAGGAGCCAAGATTCATGGCCTTGCATTGTTAATGAGATTTTGCAGACACTGAGAGGACACAGGTGGTTATCTATTAGCATCTAGCTCAAACTGTTTGACTTGCTTTCAAATCGCTTGTTAAGCCTCAAAACTTAGGTTCAAAAATATATATCTGGGGTAATATCTTTTTAGGGCTTTTTTTTTTGTGCTATACCAGCTAATTTGCTTTAATTTCTATTCTAATTACAGTTATATTACAGAATATTTTATCCCTAATTTTATGCTGCATGTGTAGTCAGTTTAACTCGGCACGTAAAAACAGCTGAAATAATGTTCTAAAAGGCATTAGTAAATTTGTGATTTTTGTTATGAAACCAGTGCCTGGTGTTAGCATTCAAGAGCAGAAGCACAGCATTACAAATCATAAGATAATTGTGGCTATTCAGAAAGATACAGGTAGGCTCCATACATTCTCATCTTTAATCCCAGTTGCTGCAGTTCAAAGAGAGTGATTGTTGAGAGCATAAGATGTAGCAAAAATGATGGTATTCAAAATTGCCTGAATTAATTTGAATGTATTATTTTCATCTCTGTTCAGTATTCAATATTTCACTTGGTTTTGGTTAAATTCTTCATATTTGGTTGATATTCAGTATGTAGTTCATGTGTGCATTGCTAAAGGGTGCTACTGCACAGTGATTTTTTTGTGCCTTGAAATATAATTAATGTAAAGCTGAATATCATTGATAAATGGAGGCTACTTATCAGTATTTAGCATAGAGGGAAATATGAAAGGGAATAATGTGATTTGTCTAAAGCAATTAGTTGTCTAAATTAGAGATAAAGGATTAAGGATGAGACATTTAAAGAACCAAACAGAATAAATATATAAAATGTTCAAAAGTACAAATATGACACTTTTAAGTTGGTAGCCCATTGTAAGATAACAGGTGCCTTTCTATTTTCTGTGGACAAACGCAGAGTGCACAGTATTAAATGATGCCTAGGTGTGATACACATAATCACCTTAGAAAGCAAGAGATAGGAAAGGCTGCAATGCATTGAAGTCTTGAAACAAGCTCATTGCGACGTGTTTCCACTGAAATTAGTGGTGACTACTGGCAAAATATATGGACAGCCAAATCCTCCACTTTGAGAAGCACAAAATAGTATATGAATCTGCTTACAGCAGTGTTACTATGGTCGTCTGAAATATGTTGTGCTGGCTCTTAGACTGGAATGCACTTCAGCTGCCAGGAATCAGATCTACTGATTTTTTTTGACCTTAGGATAAAGTCTGACCAAGGACTAGTGCTGGGCTCTGTCCTGTCCCCTGGATGTGAGTAACAGCAAACCCAAATGGGTCAGGAAACCATGCCAAGTATCTCTGGGCACTCGTGGCATTTAAACTATATACGTATCAAAAATGCAAATTTCCCTTTCCTTCTCTCCTGTGTCTCCAAGTCGATTCAGCACATATGTGGCATCATCTGCATGTTGATCCACCAGTCCCTTGGAAGCCTAGTTATCATCACTTGTATCACAAAATAGAAAGGTAAATTTTTGTGTCTCTTTTTCTCAAGGAGTAAGAGATGAGAAATTCACACAAGAGTCTGGGATGTTTAGAGGGTTGTAAGAAAACCATCATTCTGCTTTGGGGATCTTCTACAAGAGACAAAGATCTGCATGAATGCTAAAAAAACTTATGGGCTACCTTCCTAAAAGAAAATGTAAAGTTGCTAAAAAGTAGTTCCTCCAGGGCTGAAATTCCTTTCCTGGTCTTTTAATGTAAATCAAGAATTTCAGTATTTGGGTGACACAGCAAACATGGCCTTTATTTGAATAAAATATGCTGTTATGGTCTATGTCAGAGCTTGAGAAGCAAATAAAAGAGAATGACCCTGATCCAAAGGACAAAATTAATTACAAAACAAGGCCCTTCACTGAAACAAGAATCCAACTTATTTTCCTCATTTCTGTGAAACAGAGGATGGTGTAGTCATCATCACTACTGCCATGAATAGGCTCTGGTATGATAATGAAGTGAAAGTACCTTTGAAACAATTATTTATGTATCATTTTTCAAACAGAATGTAGAAGATATTGGGATGACTTTGTAAATTTATTTTATGGGCAATTTCACAGCTTTTTTCTCCTGCCGAGAATTTGATAATGGATATTGATTGTCTCTAAAGTGAGTGCAGGAATGTGTGTAATGGTATTGCTATGGTCTATTTGCTTTACATGCATTGTAGCTGAGAAAATAAACAAGAGTCCCCATGTTAACAATTATGTCACAGAGAAGATCACTTTTGCATTTCTGGATCATGGAAATATATTACTAAGCAAAGGTGAATCCTAAATGCCCCATATAAAGTGTCTGCTCCCACTTGAATGTCTGCTTTTAGACCCAGAGTGCAAGACCTCAGAGAGAGCTATTCTAATCTGTGATTCTAAAAGGCAAAAAAACCAAACCGTGATGCTCCTGGAACTCTCTCTAGAGGAAATGTTGGCCCTCTTTTTTAACAGGAAACTGCATTTAGTGTGGACCTACCGTATTACATACTATCAGTGTGATTTGGCTGACTGCTGTGGCTGTCAACTCACTGAAATGGAAGAGAATCTGAGTGAAGAGCTGTTTTCCTCTGTCCTGAAAAGTACAGATGTGAAGGTCAGTGAAAGATCAAGGATGACTTCTTGGCACTCTCTTTTCTTGTGTTTTGTGAAGTTTTAATGCCAATGAGTAGGAAGAAAGAACAGATACACCTGCATTCAGCAGTATGCTATGACTTTTATGTGGAAGTTACAGTGGTCTTTAGTTGAGTGTTGGTTTTCTGGGAATGTGGGTAGATCAGAGTCCTGAATTCACAGGGCCTGTGTGCCAGAGTAAGATGGGGCTTGCAAACAGACCAGGAGCATGTTTCTATCAAATTGCTTATGAACATTCAGCATGTTAGCTACCACTAATTTGTTTTGTCTAAGTTACTGTGCTTGCTCTTGATTGTATGGTAAAACTGAGAAGAAAGTATTCTCGTGACTTTTTCACCAATGTTTTCTTAGACAATGTTAGTGCCTCTGCGTTTCTGATTAGTTTGACTATTTCTGTTTGAAGCTTTAAAGGACTGAAAGCATTTCCTCAAGAAAGTATGTGCTGTTGTCACAGCCCAATACTCTCCAACCAGGTTCTTTTAGATATTCCACATGTGAACAGTATCAGATTTACTTATTTGAAAACAGGTGAAATTACATGAGATTTCTGAATTAGCAAAGTGATACAAAATAGACTGAATGGACTGAAAACGCCATACAAATCTAAGTTACACCTAGCAAAATACAACAACTGTACCTAGCATCCCCAGTTACTGGGACTGAATACATGGCTGGAAGCCAGCTCAAGCCTATTGCTCTCTTCAGAATACTTTTATGATTTGTCTGGATTTATACTCTCTGTTGGGCTGAACCACTTATTCACTCCCCAGCCTCCATGCTGGTCTGGCTAAGAAAGGGAGATATTTGCACTCTTTTAGTAACTCAGGGAGAAACCCTTACACCAGTTGACCAACTCAGCCCTTGGTAGCTGTTTCTCTAAAACAAAGGCTGCCTTCCAGTCCCCTTTGTGTTGTGATAGAGTCAGCTTCTTTGCAACAATTGAGAGCAGTCACAGCATTACTCCCTGACCTTCACAGGCACAGCCCTGTTGCCCATCTCCTCTAAGTTACCTTTGATTACAAGGTTTTATTGGCCAGTATGCAAAGCAATATTTTTTGATTTTTCTTCCAAATACTGAAATTACATGATTCATTAATGTAACAGGTACAAAGGTGAGCCAGTTTTAGTTGTGCAATTCTCCAGATTCTTCAAAGAGCTCTTAGTTTGTCTATACCCACCTCTTTTTAAAAGATTAACACGTGTAGTGGTCTAACTGAATGTCTGAACAAATTCCTGCTTATATTGATACAGAGTTCCCAATAGTGTAGCTCTGCTTGTGTCCTCGAAGAAACACCTATTTAACAAAGGCATGCAGCAGCTCACTGCTGTAATGATCCCTGAAGAGGAATTTCATTTTTAATTAAGTGAAGCAGTGTGTTTATTCTTGCTATAGAGCTGATTTATCAGGGCTTTGTTAGCTGTGCAGGGGAAAGAGGCTAAATTAAATACACCTTCAATGAGATGACAGGGAGTTGACCTTTGCTGTCATCCGGAGAACAATATATAAACACAAATATTGAGGGAATTATTCCAGAGAGGGTATATAATAGCCATTAAGAGGCATCTTAAGTAGTGGCAGATTGGTGGGAAGAAACCTAACCATGTGACTAAATGAGTTTCGTGGAAATTGTTGAAGTTATGTCTTGATTATTAATAATTACCTCTGATAAAGAATCTAGTGTAGCACAGTCTATATCTTCAGAAAAATTAAATGATCTTCAGGTCCCCTGATGTCAAAGTCCTTAGAAAAATACCTGTTTTGTTACAAGATCACTATTATTTTTCTGAATATCTTAACTGGAAATTCAGGCAAAGAGTAGAAATAGCATGAAGATGCTTCTAGTAAAATTGTGTTGCAGTGAAGTCAGTAGCAAAAGTATCAATTATTTCTGCAGGATGGAAATTTCATACAAGGTCTTCCTACTCCATCCCTAGTATAGTACAGTATAATCCTTGTGCTAGGGCTTCATTTGGACAGGAAGCAACCATTATTTTGTCAGTAAAGTTCTTTTATTGGGATAAATAGATATGAGCATGCATTTCTTGTCAAATGTAAGGCTAGGGAATAAATTGACTCCACCAGGTGACTCAAGGCAGAATGTATCATAGCAAATCATTCCTATAACAACAACAAAATAATAACCTGATATGAATTTTTTATCCCCTTTGTCTCTGAAAAAATGTACTTTGTGGGAAAATTGTTACATATTATACTTTAGTGAGGGCATCATATTTTATAATAAGAGGTTATACTGCTAAAAATATTTAAAAATATTGAGGTCCTAAGAAATAAAAATTATGAAGTTTACTTATGGAGTGATTTTGTGGTTTTCTTTCTTGAAAAATTTTTTGCATAAAACCTATATTGATAAATTTCTCCTCTACCATTCAATCAGTAGAAAGAATAATAATTCAACCTTTATATTCTTTTTTGTCTCTTCTAACAATTTGAATTAAGCTGGTATGTGGTCTCTGTTCTCAGGACACCAAGGGGAATTAACCTCAGTGATTTTTTTAGTTTTCTCTGTCCTCATTTATGCCTTAGGCACCACTCCAGGGATACAACTAGAAGGTAATTATCTGGACACTAGGGAAGGGAAGTTAGTGAATTGGAAAGCAGTATTGAAAGGTAGCCTTTGTTAACTAACATGCATATTTTCTGGCTCTGTGAAATAATGTCCTTGGAAAGGCAGCTTCAAAAAGTGAAGCCCTTTAGATATTTCCTTAAGGCTTTTGTATATGCAGCTGCATATTGACTTACAGATGTGGACTCATGAAGCCATACAAAGTGATATTTCAGAGCAACCTTCCAGTACTCCTCGTAGGGCTGAAAGTCAAATTGGTTTTAGGGTGGATCAAATTTAGTTTATGAAAAAGTTATGTATTTGATAACTAGTAATTGGACTGGATCTGTTTTGTTTTGCTTGGACTCTCTTCCCTATCTTGGGTGTGATCACGAAGCCTTTCAGTTTCTTTTCAGCAAATTGCTCATTACTATTTCATGATCCTTTTTTTCTACTTGGGGAAACTGAATCAAGAACCTTTTAAAACTGCAACAGATACTTAGAGGGAACACAGGGGAATATGATATAGCTTTCTGCCTGATGCCCACAGCTAAGCAGCTCTGCTCTTTTTTCTGCTAAGAAATGCATCTGGCATGTTGGAGAGGTGTGGAGATGAGTGACTCACACTTTGCATACATGGTGTATGAAGTAATTGTGGTTCTCCTTAGGAGTATCAAAAGATGCAAATCCTACAGGCATGCAGCTTCAGGAGCTGAACCTGCATAAAGATGCCTCTGTAGCCCTGTATCACCATTGCCTATATGAAAAGCAGGATGCTTCTCTGTTTCCTCCTCTTCCTGAGAATACACACCCACAGGCTGAGAATGCACTCAGCTAATGAAGACTCTCTGGTCTATGCCTGCTGTCAGAAATGAGCAGCTAATTTTTTCTCCTAGAGGAAAAGGAGGACCTAATTCCTAAGTAAGATGTCTCCCTTTCCCCTTGTTGGAGGAAGCATTGCTGCTCTGCACTTTGCTCTCCCTTGGTATCAACACATATGTCTGTGCTGTTACCAGTGTGCCCTTGTGAGTGTCTGATTTATGAGCTGGGTAGCTTGAGATGCCAGGGCCAGGCTCTTTGCCAAATTCCATTTGAGGTCTCTATCCCACATGATTTCTTACAGCAGGTGTTTTCAGCATCCCTTGGGCCTGAGGTTTGAATCACACTGTTGCAGCTTCAGGAGGTTCCAGCATGAGTGGTGAGACAAAAGGTTTTGCCATGATGGCTCAGAGTTACTTTTCTGTTCTGGGCCCACTTGTTCATGTGAAGGCATTCACACACCTGGAGTTTCTTTGCTTAACCCTAACAGGTGTCTTTTTATACCCATGACCACTTTGATGCATGAGTTTTACTCCAGTACTAAAAACACTCCATGAGTGCTTGTGGCTTGCTCTGCATTGGTCTGGGACCATAAGGTCAGTATACTACAGAAGCAGACATTGTCTAACCTTCTATTCAGTAAAAGAAGTTGGCTAATGTTGTTGATTTTTCTTTTGTGACAGCTCTGGGAATGTAAGTCTCTGGGTAAAGAGAGGATTTTCATTGTGCTTTATTTCTGCATCTTTCACCCTCAACAAGCACAGGCATAATTTGATCTAAAGAAAAGTCACATAGTGAACTGATATATATTTTTGAGCCATTGTTGCTCATTGTTCCTGGTTTCTCAATGAATTCTGTATAAACCATATCAAGAAAATGAATTCTTAAAATATCCACCTATGTAAATTTAATCATCAATGGAAGTCAACAGGGGAATATTTTACAGTTTTCAACGCATCATCTTTAGTATTTTTTTTAAGTATATTTTGTGAGTAAATACATTAATGCTGCATGAGCCAGAAAATAATCCATGTTTTGCATGTATGTACTACTTTTATTTTATGTGCTGTGATTCAAAGGGCTAAAAATATCTTTTTTTCATAGGAATTCATAGAGGTTAAATGTACAGTTCACAAATGCACTAACATGTGCTTTACAACAAACAAATTCAGTGTTTGCCAGGCTGTACCTTTGTGAGCTTGTTCTGGTATAGATGCTTGTCTTTTTGCAATGAGTGACAATGTGGACTCATGTTTCCCTTGTAATCCATTATAAACTGCATATCTTTTCTGTAGAACTGCTGTCTAGGCAATCATTCCTGATCCTGGGTCATGCAATTTATTATTCTTGTCTCTATATGTGTACCTTTACTGCTCAACTGTATTACTTTTTTCAACCTGTTTCCCAATATATCAGGATGCTATTGAATTTTAATGCTGCTCTCTATCATAGTAGTGGTGTGTTCTGAAGTGATATCATGTACTGATTTAGTGAGAATAATCCCTCTTCTACCCTTCAGGTCTTTAATATATGTAATAATTAACCCAAATATATTAAGGCCAAAGAAAAGAACCCTGCAAAACTACAAAATGTCTTTCTATTTTAAGCATGGACTGATGACATTCAATCTCTGGCTAACCATTTTCCAGACAATTTTGCAATCTATAATAATTTTTCTGTAATTTTTTTGTCTGGCCCAGGCTTCCCTGGCCTGTTTGTAGGAATGCCATGTGAGAAAGTGCCAAAATATTGCTAATCTTGGGAAAGAGGGGGGGAGACTGGCTATTTAAATATGTTCCTGGGAAATTTTACCAGGTTACAGGGAAAATTGATTTGACATGTTTTATCTCTGACAAACCTATTGCATTCCTCTTTGTCATTGTCCTCTTCATGAATCTTTCAGTGGGTTTGGCTGTCCATTCCTGGACTGAGGTTACACTGGTTGGTGGTTCCTCAGCTCCCACCCCACAACTCTATAGAGATAAGTCTGTGCCATCTGGTACCTCACTTGTCCTTTTCTGAAAAATAATTGTTAATGTATCTGACATTGACGAACTCCATTTCTTAAATTTATGTGGTGAAATTCTTTAGGCTTAGTCTATCAAAACCAATTAAGCTACATAAATATCCTGTAGCCCAGGGTGGCCTACTTTTCTTTTTCTCCCTGCTCCCTGCTTCCCTAAGGAAAAGAAAGCACCCCACAACAAAAACAAAACCCCAAACCATGGAAATGTATATGTATTTATAAGAAAGAGAAGAATAGACACTCCATATGTTGAATTTCTACTGCTCTTTGAAAGTCGGAGCCTTTATTATTGCTAGGCTATATTAGTAATTTAAGATAATTTTCAGATATAAAACATGAGGCAAAATAGCTGTGAAACAATGAGTTCTCCTGTGAAATTGTTCCATTTCACACTCCGGAATTAATTCATCTTATCATGACAAGAGGGCAGCACTGCTGAACTGAAATATTGTTTTATTGTTGATAAGGTTCAGCCTTATCCTATTAATCCATTTCCAGTTATCTTGTAGATAGAAGGTATTACACAGAAGCCTCAAAGGTGGACAGAAAGCAAAATTATTGCCCCACACTTGCCAAGGAAAAGGATGCAAAAGGGTTTAAATATGTAAGGGACACTAGAAATGTTAAAGGTTATCACTGTAACATAAATACAGGACATGTGTAAACTGACAGTGTTCAAGGGGCTAATAGAAAGAATCAGTCTTTCTTGATTCCTGAGAGTTTAGTACATAACTTTCATATTGTTTGAAAGATAGTTTCAGGTTCAGGACTTGTGTTGGGACCTTCAAAATGAGCATTGTTTCTGGAAAACCTTGGGTATTCTTATAGCATCACATTCCCATCTCAGAAACCTTTTAGACAATGCCAAAGAAGACATTATCAATGCTGATATAGAGTAATTGCTTCAAGAATTATGTGAAGATATCATCAAGATTTTTATGAAAACCAGGATGATTGGTTTACCATTGACAATGGTGAGTGTATCTGTGAGTGTCCTAATGCCTGTGGCTCATGCTGGGTGATGTTGCAGGAGGGAGGAGGTGGCTGCCAGGCCCCTGCAGTCCTGGGCTCTGTGGACTTTTTGCCCAGCCAGGGAGTGAGACAGACAGGGGAGATCTGAGAATGGCAGTGGTGCAAAGCTGGTGGCACTGAGGTTCACCCACCAGTGGGTCATAGAGGTGTAGGTTTTGCCAGCTTTCCTATTCACAGGGCTATTACCCTTTATTATGGATACAGAATTACATTAGAGGATTAAAATGTTGGATTTTGCCTTATCAGAAGTTTAATCTCCTAGTTATTGTATCTATTCATTAAAACAGAGATGTTTGAGATGTTGCAATTTCTCTTAAGAGATAAAGCACCTTTTATTTTATTCTAAGGAAAGAGTTTCAACATTGCTGTTTTTACCCTTTAACCCTCTTTTGGTCCCAGCTGTTTATTAACTAAAGGAATATAGGATTATCTTCTCCATAATACTGATGTGCCAGTTCTGATGTGTCTAGAGGCAACATTTGAGTGACATAATTGAACTTGGTGCTGAGACTGTTTTAATTACATTAATTTTAATTATATACAGTACATTATAATTACAGAGACTGAGACAGAGGAGTTCCCATCTATTAAGATCCTCTGCAATACATTTGCATAATGGGACCTATTTCTGTGTGCAGTATTACACTTTTTGATGGCTTCATTATCAGTGGAAGGTAGATTTTCTTAAAATTTCATTTACATTTGTGTTTCTAGTAACTACATTTGAAAGCCACCTGACAGCCTGCATTCCCCTGCACCAAAAAGATCCATTTTAAACAAAATATTTGAAGTAGATGAAAAATTTAAAAAGCTCCTTTGCTTGTTACTTAGTTCCTGTGTAATATAGGGCTTCCAAGGATTCAACTAGGAAACCAACGAGTTTTTATAATAGTTGGAGAGCACTCATTTGTAATAGATGAATAGTTCCCTACATTTCTGTTCACCACAAAACCTGCATGGCTATGGTCAAACACATGTTAAGTAAATATAGATTTCCCAAAGGGAGTTTTCATCTCTGCTACCCTTCTTAGATCCCACTTTTATGTCCCTGCTGTGGGACACTTGCCTTCTGAAGTTCAGTGTGGGAGCTTCCCTGGAGTCCAAGGAAAGGTCTCAGTCCATGGCCATGTGCTGTGCCACCCCTTGGCCTGGCACAAAAAGTGTGCAGGGCAATAAATTTCCCTTTGTAGGACCATGCTGACAAAAGGCTGGCACAGAGCTGGCTCAGTTCTTCTTTCAGCACTGCAGTTCCTGGAGTTACCAAACGCTGGGTGGGCTCAGAGTCAGGGATCTCATCCCCGAGAGAGGCACGGCGTAATCAGACACATCGCGACAATATCAGGCTACGGTGACCCTCCCCCTTGGCATTTCGTGGTGTGCTTTGGAGATAGATTGCACCTTTAATTCTGAAAAATGTTAACAGGCTCAGCGTCTGCTCTCCGCTGCATTCACAGCTGTCATTTACTTCTGCAGTCTTTAAGTGTTTCCTAAACACCTGTCACTCTGATACTACATTAATTCACTGAGCCTAACCTCAATACATTTTTCTCTCACAGAGCAATATTTCATTGCTTGAAATTCCTTTCCTGTGGGATTTGGAGGATTTTTTTTTCCTACTGAAAACTTTCTCACTAAGGTGAGATTCTTACAATAGCAAACACAGCAAGGAAAATATTATAATTTGTTTTGGAATGGCAATCTCAAAACTAAGTGAATGTACAGCTCAGGAGGTTTATTTTTGAATGCCTCTAATTAGCAGTCTGGAATCTGGACCATAAAATCTAAATATACCTACCTTATTCAATACTTTATATCTGGTCTTTGAAAAAAAATACAGCACTTCTTGAGGTTTGGGGCACAGTCAGATGGGTTAACACATCTAATCTGACTAACTACTGATTAACTAATCTGATTAACTACATGATGGTATTTTCTATTTTCTCCTTCCAAGTGGCTATTTCCTTCTCCCAGTTCAGATGACTGCTTTCTCCATCTATCTTTTACCTAAATAATTTTGCGTAGAACTGGTAAGGTAGTAGTAACACAGGTAGCCTGGGATGTAGGGTGGGAAAGGAGGCACAATTCTCAGTATAGATGTCTAGGTACACTGCTGGAGATAGTAATGTTGTACCTTGAATCAGAAACAAACAGGGTAGTTTAGTCTGTAAATTCTCAGTATACTAAACTGCCTTCATTAGCTCACCAAATTACGAGACATGGTCAGAAGTTTTCTAGTGATACTTTATTGACAGTAAACAATTAATGGAAAAATAGATTCTTTGTTTTTCTGGAAAAATCTTTATTTTGGCACTTTCTAATATTTAATAATGAATTGAAAATTTAATAAACTAAATACTTATTTAAATTAATTCAGTATTTAATAAGTAAGTGTATGCTGGGTGTAGTCAAATCTGAACCAAAATGAAGGTTTTCACTGAAACAAAATAAAAAAATTAAATTCAAATTAGGTTAAGAAAATATTCATAGGCAATTTTCTTTAGTTCATTGCTGATTTAGTTATTTGTGTCCTTTTCTCCCTTATCAGCCACACTCCCTGAAGCACTATATTCTGCATTATGTAGTGTGTTTTTACTCTGCCCCAGCTCTGCCTTGTGAATCATAAGAATCACATCACTGTTGATGCATTTCAAGAGAGACAATTTCACCATATAGTCTGCCTCAGAAAACAGGCCTTGTAGGACACTCATAAAAGGGTATTGTCATGTCAGAAATATGGCTAATGCTGTCCTTGTTTACGACTAGCTTGCCTGTAGAAATCCTGAATTGAATTTAATTTTGGAACTTCCACCCTTTAAATGTATTTGTATTCCAAAACATGGTCACAATTTGGGAGAGTCAAGTTGTTGATGTGGCTCAACTTCCTTTGCAATGGAGTCAGTTGTAAATGATCAGAATATACCATAAAAAATTTGTATTTGTTAGTTATTCCTTCGGATCTAATACTGAGCAGCAGGAGAGAAAAATTCCAACATTAGGGCCTTTTTTTGGTCTCTTTGCTCTGATCATTAATTAATACTGCTAACACTAAATTTCATCTTTCATTTTTATCACTCAGCCATTCAACAACGTGCTTTAATTTTGCATGACCTGAATACACTGCTGTGCTGGGTTGGCCCTGGATAGAAACCAAACCCCTACGCAGTCACTCATTTACTCTGCCCCACTTACTGGGAGGGGATGGTAAGGAGGGGAGAAAACAGTAAAAAAACCCCAGAAGCAAGACAAAGACCAGTTAACATAATGGGTTAAAGACCTGATTTGGGGAAAGTTAATTGCCAATTAATATAAGTATTTGATTACTAATCTGAGCAGTGAGAGAAAAAATAAACACAGACATGAAACCAATATTGCTCTGGGTTTGCCAAGCTCAGTTTCACTCTTTCACTCCAGACCCCTCTCTGTCACTGCAGGTCACATTCAGCCCTTTCAGTGAGGTGAGGAGCAGCACTGGCTGGTGGTCTATCATGACATGGCTGTTCCCCTCTGGTGCTCCTCCCTCTTTACACTTTCCTTCTGCTCCAGATTGGGCTCTCCAAGGGCTGCAGAGAGTGCCTGCTCCACCACGACCCCTGCTCCCACTTCACGTACTGTAAGGATAACTCACACTTGAGTTTAGCTGGAAGTGAGGTCTTTTGTCGGCTGTACAGTACCTCTCATGCACTCTGCATCAGAAAATTGTGTTGGCTCAACTGACAATATTTACTATGATTTTAAAAAATAATATCAATTTTTATAAAATTAAACCATTAGACGGTCTTGTGAATTTAAACTTAGCAGTATCTGTAGATATATAAGTACATGGAATATATTTGTTACAAGAAAATGTCCTTTAGGATCCTCAGGGGGTATTGAGACCGACACTGTTTAGCATCTTTGCTGGTGACATGGACAGTGGGGTCGAGTGTCCCCTCAGCACGACTGACTACAAGAGCAAGCTCTGAGGTGTGGCTGTCATGCTGGAGGGAAGGGACAGCAGCCAGAGGGGCCTTGAGAGGTGGGTCTGTGTGAACCTCAGGATGCTCTACTGAGCCAGGGTGTTCCAAGGTCCTGCACCTGGGTTGGAGCAATCCCACGCACAAGTACAGGCTGGGTGGAGAGTGGATGTGGCTCTGCCTAGAAGGACTTGGGTGTGTCGAATTTCCAAGAAGCTCAACACGTTTCAGCAATACACACTCAAAGCCTACAAAGCCAACTAGGAGGCGTCAAAAGAAGTGTGAGCAAAGCAGGGGATTCTGCCCATCTTCTCTGCTCTTGTGAGAGCTCATCTGGAGCACAGCATCCACTCTGGGGCCTACAATACAGGGAAGACGTGGATGTGTTGGAACGAGTCCAGAGTGGGGCTGCAAAGATGTTCAAAGGGTAGAAACACCTCTCCAGTATGGACAGGCAGAGGGAGTTGGGGCTGTTCAGCCTGGTGAGGAGAAGGCTTCAGGGAGACCTTAGAGCAGCCTTCCAGTACCTGAAAGGGGCCTTCAGGAAAAGGGAAAGGGACTCTTTTGCAAGGACATTAGTGATAGGACAAGGGAAAATGGCCTAAGCTTAAGGAGGGTAGCATTAGATTAGATATTAGGAAGAAATTCCTAACTGTGACGTGCTGAGACACTGGTTGCCTAGAGAAGCTGTGGGTGCCCCATCTGTGGGAGAGTTCAAGGCCAGGTTGGATGGGGCTTTGAACAACGTGCTCTAGTGAAGGTGTCCCCACCCACTGAGAGTCCTTAAAGACCTGATCTTTAAGGTCCCTTTCAACCCAAACCATTCTATGATTATATGATTCTGTGACCCTTCATGCATGCTACCTTTGAATACAGCGCTGCAGCTCTGTCTAAAATCCTACAGGGTAATTAATTTTTCAGTACTTTTGAATGTGCTTCACAAATGATATGAAGCCAGAAGAAATATCTCTTTCACCATCAACAGGTCCTTGTTAGCAGCCCACGGCTGAGTCTTGCTCATGCTGTGGAAAGTAGTTAATACAACATGAAAATTTGTGCAAAAAATCTCACAGAGAAGAAAGGATACATAGGGACAGAGGAAAAAATAGCATTGAAGACTGGGAGGCCTGGATGGTCTGAGTCACAGTGCACAGAAAGAAAATTAGAACTAGAATGAGTCATAGAAAAGAAGAATGAAATAATTTCATTAAAAAGGAGAAATTCTTTGTTCTTTTCTGAGCAGATTTAAACCCGGAACAGAGCATGAAAAGAAATTTTTATTTTTCAGATGACATTATTTTAGAAAACTATGCAACTCTCCTTCAAGGCTTGATACAGGCCCTGACTGCACATGACAAGAAGTGTGTGCCAGAGCAGGTGATGTTACATACTGCCTTAAAAAAAAATGGATGTTAAACTTTATTGTTACCTGATTTTCTCAATATTTGGATTGCTTGTACAATTATACAATTGGCTTGAATGGGGACAAAACTGTGCATTTAGTTACTTTTGTCCTCAAGGGGGAGAGAGACTTTGAGACAACTCTTGATACTGGAACAAGGGCCAATAAATGCTAATGCTCCATGCTCTGTTCTTGCAGAATACATATTTCCATAACATTTCCACCAAATTATATCCACATATTTCTGTGGATGGATTCTGGAAATCAATTCTAATTTGATTTAAGCAAATTAGTCATGGGTTGTCCTGTGGCTGTATTTAATCTGCTGCTCTGTTTGGGATGATTTGCCAACTCAGAAATAAAATTGGAAAGCTTTTATTTTCACCTTGACTTTGTTTTATTTTTCCAGATATATTTTGCTCTTGCCTGTGTTGCAGCCTAAATAAGAAGCACATAAGTTAGCTCAATTTGAAGAACTGGGAATTTGATTTTTTCTTTGTTGTTTTGCATTTGTTTATACAATTTGTAAGACTCAGCTCTGATCAAGGAAGTGTTCTGAACTCTGAGCAGACAATCAAATCTGTAACTTTAATTTTACAGTCTCAATTAGAACTCAGCATTACCAATCAATTAGAGAATAAATAGAGATGTGCTGACTCATTTGGAAAATTAATGGTGTTGGCAGTAGAGTGGACAGAGCAGGTGTTTGATGTCTGCCCTTGAGTAACTAAAATACTAAAGCTGTGACTGGATTCAAGACCAGGTATAATGTTTGAAACAAAAATATTTTCTGGTACACTGGCTCACATCAGTCATATTCCATCACTCACTTGGTTTTAAGCCATAGTACCATAACAATATTTTTCCAGATGGAGAATGCCTGAGCTGATTATTGTGGAAAACAACTTGCCTGAGGATATTTTCTCATTGCTTGCATGCAAGGAAGAGCATTACGTATGATTTATTTAATAAAAAAATATTTGCCCAGACATAAATAGATATGAAAAAAGGAAACAGTTCTCCTTAGCAATATTTTTCTCTTTTTCAAATATCAAAATAGTGATTTATTTCTGACAAAAGGCTAAATTCTCAGGCCAGGCTTTGATTAATCCTTCTGGAAGTCAGCTCAGTAAGATTTGACAAGACCCAAGCAGGAAATGACGGTTCCATAAAACAGAAGAAATCAAAATAACAAAATTCCCCAACAAAACAAACAAACAAACATGCACCCCCCCACAACAGTCCTGAATTGGGATGAGATTATTTCTCCAAAAGAAGTAGGAACCAGAAATATTTCACAATGCTCCCAAAGACCCGGATGATGAAGACAGTTTAGAAGATCTGAGATAAAGGTCCAGATGCAGCAGTCATTTTAGTTATTTATACAAAATAAAATGCCTGTAAGGTTATATAATTGTTGCAGACCAGAGATAAGGATATTTGCCTCTCATGTCCTCGGGAGTGTGCACAGCAACTCCCTCACTCTGGCCCAGCAGCTCTGATGTGGGGGATTTGAAAGATCCCTTTGTGGAGCCAAAGTGCTGCTGGATACTGGGCCATGAGAGGGAGGCTCAAGTCCAGTCACTGATTCAGGCAAGCAGGCAGTGACCACATGATCCCAGCATTTTGGAGGTGCCTGGCCTCTAGGTTTCAAGGTGATGCTTAGGTGCATGGGTTAGTGGTGGACCTGGTAGTATCAGGTTAATGGCTGGACTCTGATTTTAAGGGGGGTTTCCAACCAAAATGATTCTATTTTGGAGTGCCCCCCTGTCAGTGTATTGTGGAGGAGAACAAGCTGTCCTAAAAGAAAGGTTGTGAAAACTCATGCTACAAAAAGATAATGTTTTTTAGAGATCACATTCCCTGATGAAATTCCACATGGTCAGAAAATTCACAAATGGGCATAGTTACTGTCCTTGGAGTACAGAACTCAAATCACAGTAGAATTAATGTAGTTTAAATGTTTTTATAGCTTAAATCCATTCCTAGTGCAGTACAAAATTTTGGAATCAGAAACATTTGTCAAGGTATTTGGTGGGCATATTTGCTGAGACACATCTTCAGGTACCTACTGTATTGGTAAGTAGCAAGGACTCATTATGCAGATACTCTGGGGAGCAGCATCCTATAGATGCACTGAATGGATGATGTTCTCCTTCCAAAAAACACTGGTGTTCCTGGGCAATGACACTGAATTCCTGCAAGCTGAATGATTCCCTTTAGGAAATTAGGAGAAAGAAATCCTCATCTATGCTGTGCTGAAACACCACTGCTGGGAGTCTAGCACATGCTGAAGTGAGGACAAGGTTTGCCTTTTAGCAGCACATCCTGGTGGTTTGCACACAGGGAAGTGAGAGAGACAGAAGTGGCAAGAGGAGCAGATAAGGTTCAAGGATGCACTTTAAAGAATTTAGGATTTGTTCACCACACTGTGAAACAGTGATGGTTACCATGGAAGGAAAACACATCTGCAAGATGATAACAAAGAACCTAAGAAATTAAAAGATACAGTACAGGTGTACATGCTCAGTACAACACTGATATTCCAAGTGCTCTTCCAATTACTCTTATAACCCCACTCATGCTTTTAAATAAAATTATGTCTATATCTTTTAGCAGCTAATAATAGAGGAACACTAGTAGCTTGATTTTATTTTAATTTGTTAGGTTTGTGAAGTGAATGATACTGGCACCTATGAACAAATGTCTCAAGAGGGACTGCATTCTTAAATCCTCACTACAAGATGGTTTTTAATGCCCCTAGGTCTGATATGTGTGTCACAGGCATCCAGACAGAGAGGATCCATTTCCCAGAGGAAATAGACAGATTTTTGCAAAAAATTACTATTTAAAACTAGAACTATACTTTAGGATATAGCACTTCATGGCTCTTTCTCATTACTTTCCCTCAGTTATACAGTGGGCTCCATCCTTGGTGAGCTATCAAAATACTTCCTCAGAGCTCCAGTTACAATGTCTCATGAGAAAAGTACTCTGATTGAGAGGTCTGATGAACAGAAAGGAAGAGGAAATGTGAGTGTCTAAGCAGCATTTGTGATGAAATACTACATCAACATTTTCCAAATTTTGATGGTATGGGTAATTTTTCTAGCCACTGAGAAACATATTTTCTTCAGCAAATACACATTTTCCTGTCAAATTCTAGTTACAAACAAATAAATTTTGTCAGCTGTAACTACGGAACTGTTTGGCAGAACACGTTGCTTGCTGCCTGACACTTTGCATATCTGTATTACTTTCATTCAATAGAAGTAAATGTTTCACTTGGGCAGAGACTTCCAACTAAAAAGGTTAATCAAATATAGGGAACAGACTGCAGGAAAACAGAACGGATGCATCAGCCATACACGATTAAATTCTGTTTTAGAGTCTGCTAGGACTACTGACAGCAGTATCCCCATCCTTATTCAGTGTAATTCAGCACACATTGGTTATGGTGACTTTGGTGATACAGATGCTTGTATAAAAACCTCATTAAATTTAGAATGCTTAAGGTAACTTTTTGCTGTATGGAAACACCTTCCTTAATGGGTTCCAAAGGGATGCTGAGTTTATTGTATTTTGAAAAAAGACACCTCAGAAATGGAGGTTATGAACACATCATCTGAAAATTATGAGACTTGCTTGCTCTTAAAATAAAGAAACCTCATTTTTACATAGTGAGTTTAAAACAAGACATCATTCTACAGTGCCTTGAGTCTAGCTTGCAAATGAAAGAAAATTATTTCCCTTGGTGCATATATTTAATAGACCAAAATGTATAAACAGAATTGCTAATGGAGATCCCCAGGCCTGAAGAATTCACAAACAATGAGCTGAACAGAGAACAGTGTTTGAAAGTGACTTTATTTTCCCTTGAAAAAGGTTACCTGAAGAACACTAACATCACTCTCCATTAATCAGTAGCTCTAAACACCATGGGGAAATGACAGTTACCTTCCAAGCTCCTGTCTTTATGGCTTTCCTGGCATCCTGTGGACTCCTGCTGCAACACCCACACAGCTTTGCTCAGCTCTTCCACTTCAGTGTTTTATTCTAGTTCATCATATTCACTTTTGTCCACTGTTAACATTGTAGAAATGAACTAGGTGGTCCCTCAGGAGAGTGTGCATGTTGGGTTACAAAAAGTCTGTAATATATTTATAAATTAATGCCCCAAATTATGTTGTGTATTTTTGTTGTTGTTTGGTTTTTTAAAATTATTTTTATTTTTACTTTATTTTGTTTTATTTTCAAGGGCAATTTTACTGTGCTACCCACTGTGTGATTTCCTGGGGTAAGATTGTATGTTTTAACTCTCCAGCATCTCTTTTTTTCTTTACAAAGGCAGTCTTTCTGTATCAGGTAGATTAATTTATTTTCTTAGCCAAAGGAAAACATCATCTAACTTTTCAGGCAAAAACTACTGCAACTTAGGACTGCAAAATGTCATTTAATCAGACATATCTCGCAAAGAACACAAATACCAACTCATGCCATGGAGCTGCTGGCACCCTCTCCTTCACATAAGAACCTAAAGGCTTCCTTTTTTTACTATTGTGTCTGCATTTACCCTGTCACATAAAACCAGAGGCAAGAGACACACTCTTTTTGGGGGATTTTTTGTTGTGGGTTTGTTTTTGTTTGTTTGTTGGGGTGCTAATAGTTTATTAGCATTTATGATTTTGTAATATAAATCTATTTGTAGTTGACCTTTACATATGAAAGGATGTGAGATGTGACAAATGTGATTGCCTGTCACAGTAAGGTCATTCCCTCTCCTCAGTAAGGTCAGGAAATTACTGGTTTTCCACATGTCCAGGGCCATTTGGTAACAGAAAGAGTCCCCTGCCTGCTTATGAAACTCTGTTGCCTGATATTTTGGTCTTAACAATAACACAGGTGCTGCTGATCCTTCTTTTCCTGTCTGAACGTTACTAGGGATCTATTCCCAAGCCCATACAGCCAGTGAGACAGTTATTTTAAGGATGTAATGTCGATGGGAATTGGACCTGGCTCTAAAGGATAGCAGACAGCACTGTGAGCCACATGGCAAAACTGTACAATTAAACTTTTTTACAGATGTCCAACCCTTGCTCTGTGAGCAAAAAGAGGTTCAATGTTTATGATACAAGGACATCAAGGTTAAAACACAATTACAATCCTAATGGGATTTGAAAAGAACAAATCTTAAAGACCGAATACACATGCACAATTACTTCTGTCTTTGCTTGTATTGCAAAGTATTTTAAAGAGGCTGAGGCATCATTCTCTTAGTATGTGACTGACAATAGTGGCCCATTCTTTGTCCTTTTTCCTACATCTTGGCTCAAATTTCTTAGGAGAAAGGGCTGAAGATATTGCATGCATTAACTTAAACCAAAGCAAGAGTTTTAAAATGGAGGTCTACAATGCCTTTGGAGAAGTTTTCGTCAGCATCTTCTATTTTAATCTAAAAGCAGTTGAGGCTGCTGCTACAAACTTTTCAGGATGCAAGAGGAAATTCTTAATACTCCTATCTGGGTTTCTGCAATTTTCATGCTATTCTGTCATATCTACATCTTTCAGTATCAAATTCAACCAGAACCAGATGGAGCGCAGCAGTGAATGGAATAAAATTCAGCACTTTTTAAAGGAGCTAAAAAAGTTAAGAGATTCTTGAGATCTTTAAGCAGATTCCTCACTGTCTTTTTGCATTTTATGTTACTTTGAATTCTATGGAGAAGCTACCTTAGGGGTGTCTTTTACATTACTTATGGAAGCAGGTAACAAAGTCTGTCACTTTGTATAGTGTTTAAAAGGTATATAATTGACCCTAATGGAAGTGTAACCTTTTAAGTCCTACTGTTTCCATCATATCTTGGTCACTTTTCTTAAACTGATCATAAACCTAAATCCTAGACTTAAGAAATGAAATCAGAAGGGGAAACTATCTATTATAAATAGCTTAGAATTAAGAAATTCTAAAGATGTACATGAATCACACACAAAAAAATATTATAGAGAGGGGAGGAGACTCACTAAGTTTTGAAAAACAAGCATATGTGAGAAATTACCATGACATAGTATGGCTACAGGCAGTTCAGCAAGTGCTGAGTGTGGTCAAATGAGACAAATTTTTCATAAATATAATTTTGAGGAGAATTATGTTTAATTTTATTGTAAGAAAAGAGAAGCATTTACTATGAGTTATTTTCCAATTAATTTCTGCCAAAAATGTGTCCTGGCTACTTTATGTTGGTTTCTCATTTCTGATTACATCTGATTTGATGATCTTGATATTATCAGCCTGTTGAACTCTTATGTCACTTTTTTCTGATTATGAGGTAGAAGACATCTTTTACCAAAGAAGCATTTTTTAAAAACATTACTTTCTTCTAGGTTTGAGCTGCTGTTAAAGAGGTCTATCAATAAAGCAATTTTCTAGTGATTCCTACTGGCTCACTGTTGCAGGTGGTTTGTACTCTCACAATATTTTCAGTCTGGTTTCATCTACTCAAACCCTGTGAAACACCAAAATGAAACTCTTAGAGCCCAGCTTTTCTATTCCTTAAAACTGGAATGTGCTATTGATTCTTTTACAGTTAGGTATCTATTACAATTATCCTAATAATGTAACATATTAAAAAAAAATGGTCAATCATTTTTTCACCAATCATCTCCACCTACCAAAATTCTGAGGAGGAAGAGAAAAAGAAGAAATAAATCTCACTGAATCTGCATGTAAAGACAAGGAGGAAAAAAACCAAACAAGCTCTGTCATAATTTAACCAACAAACTCCAACCCAAATATCATCATATTCCATGTTTCTTGATGAAAATAATATTATCTACTAAACTGAACTCTTTTGAGAGTTAATGAGAAGATAGATTTTTTTTATCTAATAATCCAGACTATTTTCCATCAAGATGTGGCAGTCACTTAGTTCTCAATAGATTATTAACCTTTTAGAGAGACTGAATGCTATGGAAGGGAAAGAGAGATGTCTCTACATATTGTCACCTGCCTGGAAAATATGAATATTATGGATTATCTGCAAAAATCTTTCCCACTTACTTTGTGTGCAGGTCATACACTGCTCTCTAGAAATCCATACAGAACAAAGCAGGAAGGACTTTGGCATCTTTTGTAAAGTGGTTGAAGTTTGAATTCTTTGGACTGAGAGTTTTGGCCACTTGTACAGATCCTCCATTTCTAAGCCTACTGTGAATGAAGAAAAGCTTCCAAATACCCAAAGTAGGATGTTCTTCAGGGGCTGCAGGCAGACTGTCCTGCTCCTGTACCTTTCATCCTCTACTTCAGCCTTTCTGTTTTTCCTGCAGTTTCACTTACTCACAGGAAAAAACTACACACATTTCCTCGAGATTTTTGAGGATTCCCTTTGAAATAAGAAGATTTTTAAAACTACAATTCCAGCCTAAAACAGATGTATTTTGTTACATCTTTAAATGTATGTAATAAAAAAATGCTACTAATTTCCTGACTTCTGTTAACTGGCAGAGATGAATGTTACATGGTGCCACTTATTACTACTTTTAAAACCAGTGTCATAAAATGCTTCAGGTTGTAAAGGATCTTAAAGATCATCTAGTTCCAGCCCCCTGTGCATTGGATAGGGGAATCTTCCACTAGACCAGGGTGCTCAGAGCTCCATCCAACCTAGCTTTAAACAGTTCCAGGGATGGGGCATCCACAACTTCTCTGAGCAGCCTGTTCCCTTTACCTCCAGCTGTATGGAGTTGAGCCAGTTTCACTTGCACCTTATCTGCATATTATTCTAGCCATCCAAACAAGGTATTTTGGCATGCTTTGAAGCATTGGTGAAGGAAAGTTAGTGTTGCTCAGCTGTTCTTTGTTTTTGTTTTTGTTTTTTACAAATGAAGAAACAAGCAAACAACCAGGAATAATTTACAACACCTACATCTAGAAATAATTATCAGAAAAATCACTTAAAAACCTAGTGCATATGATTTGAAGCTCTGACTTCCATAGTGTTTTCATTAATGCTTATAGTTTCCTAGAAATAGTCTTAATAAAGTTCTCTCCAGTCCCTTGCTACACATACATATAATAAAGCCATAGGAATGCCACAGTGCTCTACTGAGGCTATTTCTCAGCATTTTAGTGATCTCTGGAGAAAGAGGATCCACATGTGCTAGCTGATCAGATGATTGCTATGAGCCCTCAATGCACTACAGCTGTGAGAAAGGTAAATGTTATCCAAGAACTACAACAGCTGAGGTATCTCAGCAGAAATAAGAGAGATTGAAATACTCTGTAACAGTGCAAACCTCATTCACTTCAGCAGATTTTGATTGTCAACAGTCAGTGAAGGACAGAGGGAACTTTCAACAGCCACAGAAAACTATGAGATTATCCTGAAAATAAACAGTCTCAGTCCACGAAAAACAAAACTCTGGTTTAGGGGATTACTTCATTTAAGTAACTGGGAGAAATAAATGATGGGCAGGGGGGAAGGGGGTGGTGTGGGTGAATATTAGACTTTTTTACATTATACCAAATGTTTTATACTGATGTAAAACAGACTAGAAATACAAAGATGGATGTAAATGAGCTTTTGGAACAGACCTCCAGTAGGAGAAGAGACTGGGTTCAGTCCCTCAAAATCAGATGGTCAGAAATGAATTCAGTTCTTTTTAATATGCCTTTGTGCTTTTACATCTTCCTTATTCTCATGAACTGTCAAGGTCTTCTAACTCTTTCGAAGTGAAATGACATTTGTTGACAGCACCTAAACACTCTTTGGTAAGAATCTAACAACATTGTTCATGTCATTAAGCAGATTGATCTCAAAACAGTCACTGAAGTGCTCCGCTGCCAACCTCCTGCTTGACTCTTCCAGCACTGGTGCCTGGTGTTTCCCCTCTCACCAGTTGCTTAACTCATCTTTTCTCAATGCTGAACAGGCTCAGCTCCTTCAGCCTTTCCTCATAAGAGAGATATTCCTGTCCCTTAATCATCCTTGTGTACTCTTACAATGGCGTTTGGAATAACATAAAGAGAGAAGAAGAAAAATAAAAGTGTAGAAAGTTCATAAACTTGCTTGCATGTGTTTAATTTGATCTATGCTGGGCTCAAAATAAGGGGTAACTTAGAAGAAAGATTTACCTGTTTTTCACAGACAATGGAATAAAGAACAGTTGTGAAAAAAGATCCAATTTTAGAATACACTTTAACTAGAACATGTTAAATTGCATTCATTCTTTTTAGGTGACAGTAGGTTAACACTTGACAGTGAAGCTCAGATCTATATCCCTGCTCTAATATGTCCCAGAGCAACATGCTTCAAAGAAGAATACCATGGCTTAAATGACAAAACTAAGTATAGACCAAGGAGTACTGGAAGTAAAAAAATAAAGAAAAAGCATAAGCAGAAACCAAGAAAATACAAGGAAAGAATGAAAAGAATAAATTCCATGGATATAAAAAGAAAGAAATCAAATTAATATAAATAATCCACTACTGTAATTTACTTTCTGTGCATTCAAGAAAACAACAAGTATATCTGTTCACTTTGAAATACAAGATTAGCTCCAACTGCTTGGGTTTTTAATAATTACAATTCTCCTTTCTTCCTGGTAAAGTATTGAAATAATATTCTTTCAAAGCTGAAAAAAACATGTCAATCATGAGCCATCAAGTTAACAATCATGATTTTTGTCTGAAATATATTTTTTCTCCTCCATGCCACACCACTCATTACATTATTGGTTTTATTATTTCACTTTGTTCACTTCTGCAATCGACATAAGTGAACAATCTAATGCCATCAATTTCTCTCTTACGTATGTGGTCTGTCAGTCAATATTCTGCCTTGCTTGCTAGAGTTTTCACAAAGCTTCAGGAGTGAGGGGAACATTTAAAACTAAGAAAAATGCCACAAATGCACATAATAATAAATAATAATACCAGAAAAATCAGCAGTTGTATTCAAAAATACAGCCCTTCAAAATACTTAAGAGTAATTTTCTTAAATTGACTGCATTTTAGTTTGGTATCATCCCATTTACTGGGTAGTAAATCTGTTTTCAATTTCTTGATTGAGTGTGAAATTCTGAGTATAACATCCTTCAGCATAAATAAGCAGCTAGATACTAATTTTTTAAAGGTTATACTACAAGAGAAATGAGGCCTGTAAATTTCTTGTACTTCTTTCTCACAAATCTAAGCTATTATTCTTATTCCAGGTAAAGAGAAGACATGATTTGGAGTGATTTTACACAGCTTGAAAAAGACAGAATAAATAGTGCTGTGTTTGGTGAGGCTGCAATGATTGCTAATGCTCTGTGAAAGAAATAGGTGAGATTCTTAGACAAATTATCCTTACTTAAGTTATGTATTAGTACTTAAATTACATAAATACACTATGTAACAGTCCTTGATTAGCAACATTTACGTAGCAGATATCCCATTTTGTGACCAAAAACAACCCTAATGCTTTTCTCAATGCAATCAACATTGCACTTTCAGAAATTTTACAGTTAAATGGAAGGGTCATCCTAGAATAATAGAGCTGAGCATTTAGCCTGCCTTATTGAAGGCTTTGATTCTGAGTCATCTCCCACCTGTAAACACGTGTCAGTATAGAGGAGCAGGGACAGAACATGTCATAGAACATGGTCTGGCTGCCAGTGTGTCATTTGTGCTGTGAATCACGTCATGAAATCCCAGTATAACATGGGGATATACCACAGAAATGGTGAAGGTACAGTAGCATCAGCTTTCATATGTGCAAAAGCATGTCAGAGATACAAATTACATGGACCTCAGAAACACAGTCGGTGAGTCATTAAATTTCAGGCTTGCACACATAAAAAAAATAATTAAAGACATGCAATCCAAACCATTTGAAATTCTCATGCCTCCTCAATACTTTTTTCTTTTATATTAAATAGAAAGAAGAAAATAAGGAAGTACTTGGTATTTGTTCCATACCAGATTACTTCTAAAAATGACAGACCTGACTGAATGAAGGGCAGTTCTCTGGAAAATCTTCCAATGTTCACTTTCCAACCTTCTTCCCACTACTTTTCTAAAGACAGGCATGACCCCATGAATGGAAGGTACCTGGCCGGGTTGCACAGGGTCAGTGTCACCTCAAACATATGACAGCTGTTGGGGGACTTGCCCTTTTTCTTCTCAGAAAATCTGATGGTGTTTAACAATCTGCTGTTGAGGAACTCAGTCTCTCCCTCTTGGGTCCCACTGACAACACCAGGTGCTATTTGAAGAAAGTGGCAATTGATTTAGAACGCAATGTTTGCATCTCTGTGGGGCTTGGAAGATATCCATGTGCTCATTTATTGTCCAAGTTAGCACTGCACTTTTGCCAGATTCAGATTTATGCTTTTTCAGCCCTTTCAAATTCTTGCTGAATGTCTTGATTTATTAGTTCAACCTTTCTTCTGCAAGCACAGTTCTTCTTGCAGTATCAGCCTATGGAAATTGTTACAACATTATGAAAAAAAAAAAGCAGGAAAAATGCTACCAGACTCATTTGTAGCGTGTACACACTAAATATTTTCTGGAAACTTCAAAATGAAAAGCAAATACTTTGTGTCACCAAAGCAGTTATAATAAGGAACTGACATGAATGCTTTGCCACAGTACACCCTGTGCCTTCGATAAAGTGTTTTGTTCTTCATTTGAATGCAAATCTCACCCATCCCCACAAAAAATGCATAATTTCATCCCAGACTGACACATGCAGTTTCCATGACTGCACGTCTGCTGCACACACTTCTATTGTGCATGAGCTGATAATTCCCAAGTGCAGTAAAATACTACTTGCATTCTTCATGCAGACCTGTCAAAATTCCTATTTAGAAAAATAAGACTTTCTTCACATATAAACTTCCTTTTTCATAAACACCATGAAAAAGAACGGTAAAATGGTTTGATGCTTTGGTTTAACGAGCAAATTAAAATCCCATGATGCTTGAACTCTTTTGCTGTCTTTGATACTGAGTGTACAATATAGCTCTCTTTTGCTGACTTTTTTCCCCTGCCCCCTGCCCAAGGTAGTTCATTTTTCATGGTAGTCTGAAAACTATAAAAACCCCCAACAAATAGCAAGTAATGACCGAGGACACACAAACCTCAACTAAAAAAAAAAAGGCCTATTTTCCCCTCAAACCCACAAAACATAAAATAAATTTAAAAAAAAATCACTTTGTAGCCTTGTAAGGCTATTCAGTATTCTGACCACTGTTCTTTTCTGTCTTGTTGTTTATTATGGACTCCCATAATTTTTACCTATGCAGCAGAAAGTAGGAAATGCAAATGTATCGAAAGATCTTTAAAATGCCACTATGCCATTTTGTATCTAGGCACTCCAGTGTTCATTAAAAAATTATTGACTCTAAAACAGCAAAATGCATGATGTAAAATTCTTTTGTGATAATATAAAATATCTCCAGATAACACCTGACATGAGAATTAAGACATTTGTTCCAAAATAGTTTGCTTTGAGTTTCAAAGTTTAGGAGTTGTCAAGGTATTTTCATCGCACACTTAACTTGAGACACAATTTTAAATAATTATTTGGAGAAAATCCTCCCTCCAGGGAGCTCGTAATCATACATTGGAATCTGATATTCCTCTGCAAAGCCAACAAGGCAACTGATTGCTGGAAAAGAACACATCATCCATATATATGGTGAAGAGATTTTTTTCTTTTGACTGGAAACAAACTATTATCTACCATAATTTTATGGACTCTGATTCCTTTTTCTCTTTGTAGTCTATTGAGCTCTTGGCCAGAATACCTGAACAAGTGCTAATGAAGGGGATTTACAGCATGCATTGACACATAACTTCTAATTTATGTTGATACCTTCTTCTTTTTTTTCCTGTAAATTCACACTATTATCCAGGACCCACCAGACTATGAGAATGATGAACTTCATCAGGCTCTCAGATTTCTAGAGTATTCTTTAAGAGTATTTTTTAAGCCGTCTGAATACTACAAACAACAGATATTAAAAAATTATCAACAGCTAAGCTGTATTTGTATATCTCTGCTCAGTCAACATCTAAATCACATTCTCAGCAAGAGATAGCCAAATGGCTTCTTTATCCAAATATCAAGGTCAAGGAAACATCCCATGATTCTTCCATCTACTCCAAACAAGCCCATAATCACACACATCACTTAATTTCTATTCCAGAAGAAAGGCTGAGAAGCACCAGCTACCTCAGCAACCTCAGCTAGAGTGTCTTCACAGCCCTTGCTTTATTGTAAGCCATTGTACAGTCTGCTCTTCCTCCTGTTCCCAAACTCTTCATGGACATTCTGCTCTTCCTTGCATCAAAACTGACTTCTGTGTTGTCAACTGTTCATCTTAAGCCTTCCCTTTTCCTCCTTTTGGTGGGTGCCTAGAAACTCTACTGCAGACTGTACATCTTTGCATGGTCCAATGGAAGATTTTCAGTTCTTTTACTGTAGAAGCA
This sequence comes from Dicaeum eximium, assembly GCA_013396995.1. Taxonomy (NCBI): domain Eukaryota; kingdom Metazoa; phylum Chordata; class Aves; order Passeriformes; family Dicaeidae; genus Dicaeum; species Dicaeum eximium. Next base: position 2,712,925 of record VWZP01010273.1, read on the forward strand.
GAAATAAGCTCTATTTTTTTAACAGAAAGTATGTATAGAGAATGTCATCTGTCCCTATGCATCCTACAGATTGTCACCTATTGAACAACTTATGCAGCTCATGTTTTTCTAGTTGAGCTGTAAAGTTGTACCTTTTTAGCATGCACTGCATTATTCTAAACAAAGGCCAATCCACTCCATGGTCACTAAGAGGCAGTGATGTAATTACACTGTCAGCTTCCATAAAGACTTCAGACAACCTCTTGTGACAGCTTTTAAACTGCATTTATTTCTCTTTTCCTGTGTACAGGACTCTTTCAGAGATTACTGGTAACCATGTCCTGAGTCTCCTGAAGACAACCTTGGAAGTCTCAGGGCAGTGCACCTTTTCTTTTCTCTAATAATTCTGAGCAGGTCATTATAATGAGTGCACATAAATTGTTGTGGATGATCTGAAATCCTCTAAATTTCTCTTTGGAGGTAGATAGTTCGACTTTGAATAGATAACCATGGAGAAAATGGCAATTGATACTAGAGTCAACCAGACTAAAAATAATTCAGAAACAATATTGAAAGTTTTATATATGTCACCAGGCAGAGCTTCAGAAACAACGCTGGAAGTTTTAGTTATGTCCAGCATGTGCTTGTATACATGAGGATTTGATGCAATGATCTGTTCACATACCCCTGGCCTAGACCCTTTTATAAATGTTTTGTGGTCAGTTATTCTTACATGAGATATAACCTTGAATATTTTTAAATGCTTACTGCAGTGCTAAAAACCAAGAATGTAAAACTCAAACTTAGTCTTATAATTTTGCTAGATTACAGCTAATGATGTAACACCTGTCTATAATGTAACACTCCTCCTCCTTGCTGTAGGAGTCAGCAAGCAAAAAAAAGCAAGAAATTGTCTAAATTGTTTAATAAAACAAAGTATTAATTTTTAATTAAAGATTTTTTCTAGCATTGCAAAAAGCACTTGAAATCCTCTCACTCACTGCCTAAAATTACTGCTAAATAAATACCCTATTTCCCCAAAACCTCTATATTTAAGATGGTATAGGTCCTCTGAAATCACTATAGCAAGAAAAATTCATGTCTGTAGCCAAACTGGCCTTAAACAGACCTTATTAACTGCCTGTAGTACCAAGCAAACTTTAGAAAGATGGCAAAGAAAGCCAAACAGCTCAGATACTTGTTTTAAGCAAGGTCAACTACACTTTGCAGAAATATAACAGCAACACATCAGAATATAGCTCTGAAATAACTTAACAACATGTCAGAATATAGCTCTGAAATAACTTCCCAGCATAACTCTTCCTGTGACATTCAGGTTAGCAGTCAGTGGCAATGTCACAACATTCAAGCAAAGAAAAGCCCCCTGAACCAACTCAACAGGATGCTGATTTCTGAGAAGCCAGCCAGCCACCTCTGCTGAGGGCTTTATTGCCCACAGCCCTGTGTGTGGGTCAGTGGCATTTGTCAGGAGCAGAAGCAATGAAGCACTTGTCAAAGGCATGCCATCAAACAGGTGTGCATGTTCTTCCTCCTGAACTAATGGCAAAACTCTGCCACATGAGAACACTTCATCCTAAAGGAAAAAGTCCTAATAGCCTTAATAATTTGAAACAGTAAGATGGCATTAATACTGTGGCTTGTCTCTTTGGTTTGAGCTTTGCTTTTCAAATTCAAAAAGAAATTGAAAAACCTGAGCATATGTAGTTTGAAAAGAAATAAGAAAATTCTTGAGGTACTGGCATCCTAAAGATTCACTTGCCTCATTTCATTACTGAAACGTATTTTTAGAAAACTAGGAAATGCTTATGCTTCTTTTGGTAGTGTAAAAAACTTACTCCCTCACTAATGTAAAACTGAAAAGAAGTGTTTACACTGGAATTCTTTCAGTGGAATCTAGTGCTGTTATTGAACAATTAGTTTAATTTCTCTTCATATTGGCAGGTATGAGACATACCTTTCTTTCTTTCTTTACTGTGAGAATCCTTAAACAGAAACAAACATTTTGTAAACCAAATTTCTGTAAGGCTTGTGAAAAAAAACCAAAACAAACCAAACAATAAAACACCACAGACAAACCCATTCCTGAAAACCCATCTCTTCCTATACAAGTGATAATTTATGATAACAAAATTAATATATTTTTATATATATTAGTCCTGCACACACATACACAAATCCTAAAGCTCTTACAATGCTATTTTGCTCTACTTTAAATATTTTGCTTCCCTATGTTGTTAATAGGGTTTTTTTGTGGTTAAATGTTGACATTTCCTCTGGCTGCATGCCTTTGCAAACAAATTACATACGTAAGCTTTCCATGTCTTGTCAGTCATTAAAGTGGAAATAGCTTAACCATGGAGACAGGAAATCCTCTCTTGATGGGTTTTTAAGACCACCTGGGAGTGCTCTGATCTGAAGCATAGAGCTCCACTGCAATTTCAGTGCAAGCACTGGCACTGGTCAAAAATATTCACTTATTGATTCAGAGGTTTCTGGGACACTTGAAGCATTTTCTCCCCCTTTCCATCTTCTGAATACACATGGCTTCCAGCTTCAAAGGGAATTTTTCCAGTAGCAGGAAAAAATTAGCTGATTTGCAAAACTACTATTGCTCCTGGAATGCTCTTTATTTTACCTCCATAGGTCCTCAGTGCTCTAACAGTTGCCAAGTCTTTCTTCTTGGGGTCACATACTGGAGGCTACTAAGAAATTGTGTGGACAAGTAAACTAAATATTTGAAGTGCAAAAGAGAAAACCTTTCATTCCCTATGAAAGTTGTCCTAAGGAGAGGCAGAAAGGTTTTTGAATCCAGCAAGACTTGGAATAGAAGATAATGAAATACACACTGCATATTTTTTGCTCATATAGAGCTTTAGTCATAGTTTATTGAAATCAAAAGAAAATTAATTTTTCTGTTGAGAGCTGTTTTAAGGGTGTCCAGAATACTGAATCATCACTTTATAAATCTAGACAAATATGATTTTCCTTCCTCTCCCTCTCTTCTGATGGATAAATCATCTTAAGAATCTTCAGGCCATTGAAGAGAATAGTTTTCTGAGTTGAAAGACATGGTTTTCCTTAGTTGAAACCCAACGACTTTGAAGCCCAACAATAACAACGTTTTAATGGAAGAAGAAAGGAGAAAGTGAAAGCAGAGAAGATAAAATATTGTGGGAGTGAAATGACTGCAGTTCCTTTAAAAGTGACTGCTTTTGATCCTTGCTCAGTTCAGTAGCAGTATAAAACATGGGAATAAGAATTTCTGTGACTAGTTACTGTGTAATAAAATGCTAAGATGGTGATCAGATGGGTTTCTTATGACGAGATGGACCCAAAGGCAAAGAACTGTTATACATTATCTTTCTCAAGGGTACTGTATTCTCACCTCCTCTAATAAGAATTAATTCCCCAGAATTCTTTGGCACTTTTAAAAGGCATTATTTCCAGGCATTAAAATTCCAAATGGTCTGAGCATATTGTGATAGAAAAAGTTCATAATGTTGAAGAAAATTAGCTTGTTGAAGTTTTTCCTTCTACCACTAGCTCAGCTCTGGAATTGTATGGGAAACTATAGCTACATACTATTTTTTTTTTTTTTGTTAATAGCCAAAGGTTTAAATGTTATATTTTGAAAGTAGACTAGCTCAGCTTAGAGTTATATTGGTGAAAGGCAGCCTAGTCTCTCTCCATGCTGACTCTAGAGATCTTCCATTAGCAGTCTTTGGTTTCCTTTATGAAATAGTCTTCAGCTTCAGTTCTATTCAAGCCATTAGTATGTCATAAAAATTTACATAAACCTCAATTACCTCCAGACAACATTAAATTTTATAGAGAGGTTATGGATATGAAATTTCTAATTAAACAAGGAGAAGAAATAAATAGAGGAAGAAATTCCATGAAGTCACTCAGCTGCAGTCACTGAAAATGTCCCCATTTAGGGGACAATCTAGGATTGAGGGGCCGAACACATTTTTGTACCCACTCTCAAGTTACTGACACCATCTTAGAGAGGTAATTCCTTTCATGGATTTAGATTGCCAGGGGAAACTAGAAACTTGTCACTGATTGAAAATGAGTGTCCCTCCCAGTCCAAGGGCAAAGTTCTGAATCTCTGTTGCACAAACGGTGTCACAGCCAACCTGCTGTGGTCAAAGAGGACAGTGACGAGGTCTTGGAGCCCTCTGGGACAGGTGGCTCAGGAGCACCAGTCTGTCCTAGAAGTGGGATTCTGCCAGTTGGCTCATCAGCCAGAGAGACTGTGAGAGACTGTGGCTGCAGGGCCAGTTTGGTTCAGGTTGCTTCAAGAACATAAACAGAGCAGCTTGTTCCCATTCGTGCTGGAGATAATTTGAATGGAGCCCTTTCCTACATTCCCTGGCTAATGTGATTTGGTTCAGCATGAAACATGAAGCATTCTGACATCAAGCAGCTTGTGATAACACTTCACTGTTTGTTTTATTGACTTAGCAGAGCACAAATGCTGATTCCTGGTTAATGCTCTGAAAATATATGATAATTTAATGAAAGACTTAAGGTATCTGGAAATATTCTGATAAGGAGACATGCATGACATTTTGGAGATATTTAGGCTTGCAAAACAACTCACAATTCCTCCCTTCACAAAAAAAGAAAAGCAGCTCTGTTTTCTTATTGTCTCTATATACACATTACACAATCACACATTTAAAAAAATTAGCCTTTGTAAAACATTGATAAACAGCTGCAAAGCAGGCTTCAAGTGATTCAAGCATTTCAAGCTTTGAGTAATTCTGGCACTTTTGAAAGATAGGTTACTCTGGGCTGTTCAAAATCATTACCAGTATACATGAAACATTTTTTTAACTGCAATTGTTGGGGATTGTAATGAAGGAAGTGCAGAAATATTGAAAGTGACTGCAGGGCAGAGAAAGGGTCAAATGAAGAAAATGCAGCTTATTTCTTAGAGTGCATACAAGTGAGCCTACATGGATCATAATTGGTGTGTTTTCATATGCTGGTCTGTAGGAAGTCAGGAAAGCTGGGAAGTGTCTGTGAACCAGCATTTACACTTGTTCTCCTTGGTTCTTAGGTTTTCCAGGTTATTCCTTTTTTGCCCCCTTACCCAAAATTTCTACTCTGACTTTCCTCTGTCTTTCAAGGTCAGTTTCCTGTCATCAATTTACAGAGGCAGATTCTGAAAAAGATGTTTAACAGGATAGTTAAAACTGCCACAGAAATGAGAAGTCTCAAAAGGAGTAATATTGCTTCTACTTTATGTTGATCAGAGTAGTATACCCAGGACACTGTAAAGCCACAAAGAACCTAGCTATTTCCACACTTCATTTAAATGCAGAGATATTTTTTGCACAAGGGATACTTTATCTGTAGCAGGATGCAATTGCTATGCAAACTCATATAAGCATTTTTCTAGTCTTCTCAGTCATCCTTTTCCCTGTCTGCCATTTACTGATGTTTCCTATTAAAATGCACCCATACAACATCTGCAGTATCCATCCTTCTCTTGCAAAGCACATTGTTTGGGATTTTAAATATTGGGGATTCAGGCATGAAAGTATGGAATAACTGATTCTATTTACAGGCTTTTCAAAATCCTTGGATTTTTTTCACAAAATTCACCTGGAATGATAGAGCTAAAAGAGCAACTCCTCAGCCAAAAAGGAAAGTGTTAAAGATTTGCTTCTTGAGCTTTCATTCCCCATCTACTTCAATCAGCAAATATTTAGCTGACATGCACAATTCACTGATTTGGCTTGTTTGGAATTTTCTGCTTGTGCTCTCCTGTAGTAGTAGGGAAAAAAGAAGTTGGAACTGCAAATAACTATTGCATGACTTCTATATATATTTTGTGTCCTGGTTGACATAAACAACCATCAAAAATGAGAGTTTCATGTTCACAAGTATAGACAAAGAAAAGTGCTGAGACCTTGAAGTGGTTCAGTTCACCGTTACATGAGAATTGTGCATCCACTTGGTTTGCTGTTTTGCAGGAGAATGAAAACAGCAGCAAAACTACAAAGGTATAATGCTGTTTATAGAATCTCTTGAAAAGGACAGTGGAGAGTGGCTTTTCTGGATAATAAACAAAGCTCAGTGGCCTTTTTCTTTCAACTAGTAAAACCCCTCAGGCCTTATCACTTGCTTCATACCATGGGAATGTAAAATTTCCAACCAGACCAGTTCTTTTGGGCCTGAAGTCCTAATCCTCTTTTTCTCCAACTTCTTTGTAAAATAACCATATCCTCGGTTTGCTTAATGACAGCTAGAGGCACCTGCTCTGAGGCCCTATCTGAACAAAAGAAAACCTCAACTCTTCCTGAGTTTTGACTCCTGTAACCAATGACACACATTTGAGTCTCAAAGTTTGATGTTGTCTATGGAGAGTTTCCTGTCAATAAGCCATCCCAGACATTTCATTGCCACTGTAATGCTTTCACTATTACCATTCATAAATCAGCAGCAGATAGAGAAATAGGCATATTTTACTTAGATGAAAAAGAGCCTTAAAATTTTATATTGCTTTCTCTCAGTGCATAAAACAGCTATTTTGAAAGCCTTTATGGCAGGAGCTCTTATGGACCCAAAGTATTATTTTCCTTTTTCTGTTTTGCATTGCCCTTCATGAAAGGGCACATTAGCTGTAGAAAAAGGAAAGAAAACTTTTTGAGGAAGCAGAAAGCATACTTTCAGATTGTAGTTTTGCAATGAAAATGGTGTTAATTTTAACCAATATCTTTCATCTACAGGAGTGAGTGTTGTAAAGGAAAACATTACAGCTCTAGGACAAAGTGCCAAGCCAGAGATCTGCACTTCATTTTTCTAGGACAATATAGATGCATAAAACAATCTATAGACTGCACACATTCCACATTATCCACATAACTCATTGTCCCAGGAAAAGAAACTGGCAGCAGTGTTTTAGGCCATCTTCCAAACAGCAAATATATGAAGTTACAGAGGCACCTCCCATAAAATATAATCTTAGAGCCATCAAAACTGTATTTACCACAAGTTAGGGGACATCCAGACTCTATTTCACTTTTTGGCACTCCTACAGCTTCCCATTCAGTGTTCTTTAGAAATGCATTTTTTATTTGACTATTGCCATTTTCAGATCTGTGAAATAAGACAATGTTTGATCTGCCTACGGTGGAATTGCTACAGAAAGCATAAAGACATTAAACTCTTTCTATTTTTTCTGGTCATTCGGTATTGTAAAATAATTCTAACAAGTTGAATGTGCTAGATCCTAATGAATAAAGCGTGCACATTATGCAAGGTCTGTTCTTCTGTGCAGATTTTCAGTTTTTTCACTGTACTTTTCCAACCTGTGTGTTAAGAATGTAAATTTGCTTTTACTAGCCCTTGGTATAAATGAATGTTAGTGGATTGTGTTATTATGGGCTTAAAGAGAATTTTGTTTAATCAGAAGATGGACAGACTGTCAGGACACTTTTCTTGCTCATTCCATATCTTTTTTTCTATTCCTACATCACTTATACCCCTCAAATCTCTGGATATCAAGAACATTGTAAAGAAAAGTTAAGATTATTAGAAAAATGAGTCTCCTCCTACTACTCAACATTGTGCAAATGACATCCTGATAGTGAGTGCCTTCTAAGCTCCATTTAAATGGAAACATATTGAAAGTATAAGTAATTAGATAATTAAATATCCTGTAATGTCAAGAGATACAGTGGTTATTAATTGGTTTCTTTTCTCTTTCCTTTTCATTGCAGTATTTGTAATCCCTTAGTAAATGCTTCCATTATCCTTCATAAGTCTTTTCTTCTTCTATTTCTTCATGGAATCACAGAATGGCCTGGGCTGGATCTTGTTCCAGACCCCGCTGCCAAGGGCAGAGACACTTTTCACTAGACCAGGTTGTTCAGAGTCCCATCCAACCTGGCCTTGAACACTTCCAGGCATGGGGCATCTTTCTTCCTTTTCCTTTTTACATGAATGGCATTTATGTGCAGCCTAATGTGAACCTGCTGTGACAGTCAGGAGGTCATGGACATCTGTAAAGGGAAAGCTGAACACACACTGGAATGAAAAGCCATTATCACCGTGCAGGTGAGGGAGCAAGTCCTGGTAGGGAATGCAGTGGAAGTAAGCTGTTAACCTCCAGACCCTGCAGTGAATAGGTACCTTCTGCTGATAGAATCATCTCCTTCCCCTCAGAAACAAGATCTTTTCCCTGTCTGATGTTCAGCAATATCACTTCTCTCCTGCTCTGCAGTTTCTCCTTTTGTATTGTGACATTAAACATAGATTGCAATGAATCCACACAGATTATGCTGAGCATCCCTCCATTTCAGTGAGCAGAATTCAAAGCTTTGAAGGAAGTTTCAGCTGGCAAGGTAATAGGCATAGGAGCAGTAAAAGTTTTGGAATTTAAAAACTAATTAGCTTGCTGCAAACCAGTAAAATTAACCAAAGTGTTGGTTTGAGTGAGCTCACTCAGTAAGCTCAGATTTAACCATGAAAGCCTTAGCAATGGGAGAAAATGCTTAGCATGTTAGCATTTCAAATTTTTAATAAGTGATTTATCTTGAATGCTGTAATCAATGTTTTTGTTAAAAAAAATTGATTTTCAGTTAAGGAATTGAAGGGACACCATTTTGTGCTGTTTCAGTTTCTACCTAACTCATTATTACACACACACTGCTCTCTGAAAGAGATTTTAAATTGTCAGTAATTTTTACATGGTCATCTGGGATCAAATTATTCTTACCAAGCAATTTTGACAGAATGCAGATGGAAACAATCAGAAGAGATTTCAGAAATAGGGCTGATAGTTCATCTTCTCCAACCCACTTCTCATATGCTACGAGGAGAGTAAACACAAGAGAAAAAATAAAATCCCAGTGAAATATAAAGATCAATAGGATACAGTGAAATATAAAGATCAGTAGGATATTCAAATAGACTTTAAGAACTTTTGAATCATAGATCTGTCTGTAGATTGTTTTTGTGTGTAGATTGTCTAATAATTTACCTTCTGTATTTTATAGTTTATACTTTTTTTGAGTCTCATAATTGAGATTAAAATTTCCAGCATGTGCACTCCAAAAAGAGAGTATTAAAAATAATTGCTGAATTTCACAACTTTTCCCCTACTTATCTTTTAGCTGTTGTAGAATTTTCAATTTACAGACTTCTTTAAACATCAAAAGTTTTGCTTGAACTCTTGTGATAAGGTGAAAAGAGTAAGTGAAAAAGAATATAAGATCACTTAATAAATATTGCTATAACTAAGCTAGGAATGTATTTAAATGTTCTTTTTGTGGAAATGTTGTTTTTTTTTTCTGTGTTTTATCAAATCCAAAAATAAGTTTTCTCAAATTCAAAAAGAAAATTTTTGTGCACAGCCCAGGCAGTGCTGTTAGCTATCAGATTCATGTTTTCAGTTCTACTTCATGTGACCTATAGCCAGATCTTTGAGCTGAGCTCCAAGATCTCTTTCCAGACTTTAAGGGAGTGTTGTCTCTACAGACAGTTCCAGTGAGTGAAGGGACATCTTCTAGTGTTTACTATTAAGTCAAAAGTATATATCTGAGTTTTTCTGTTGTAACTCCCATGTTGTGTGTTCTCAGAGTAACCCACCACACTCAATCTGCTCTTCTTTGCCAACAACAAGGAAAATTAATCTGTTGATATCCTGTTCCTTAGGAAGTGAAAGAGTCTAAAATGATGCCACTGCCTTTCTGCATCATTTAACTAGGTAAAATAGGAAAATATCACATTTATAATCCAGTATACTTAAACACCAATGGTGGCACCAGTTTCAATAGCTATTGCAGATTAAGACAGAAAGGGATGTGTGCCTACCCAACAGTGATGTGCTTGAATAATCTGAACAGAAAGTTATACACCTACCAGAGTCTATATTTCTTTTGAAAGGTTCTCCTTGTATCATGTGTGTGCATTCTCCTTTCAGATTTACTGAGAACAGCAAATCAATGTTGATCTATTATAGTTTAAGGCTGCAGTTGAAAACATCATTAATTGCTCATGTACATCTATTTGTATGTCTTCCCATAGTTCTGTATGTAAAGAAACATTAGTAATAGTTTGCTAATGGGATAATTTTCAAATGCAATTTCAGAGAAGGTCCTACTATGTGCTGGACTTTCTCCACCTCAGGGGATAGAGCTGTGGATAAACAGGGCTTATATATTACCAGAAACTCTTTCCCACAGAGTAGCAGATACTTATTAAAAACTCTGGGAGATGTAAAAGCAAAAAGGGGAAGTTATGACCAAAATTATGAGTAATAATATTATGAAATAAATTGAAATCTTTAGTTTCTCTTTGCATTCTTTAGTTTTCATTTAATAGCATTTTTTTAGTTTCATTTCCCTGGGAAAGTTCCTATTGAAACAAATGTTGTCCAGGATATGTCTTTACTCTTGAAGAATAATTATGAGAATAATACTCTTATTAAACATATCAGCTTGAAGAGAAAAAGGAGTATTGGAGATACCAGTCCTAAAATTTAAAAAAATCAAATATGTAATTGTTTACTATGGTACAGTCGAAAAATAAATGTGTCAAATGGATATAACATGAAAGTCTCATTGCACATAATGGAATTTTTAAGGAGAAGAGTTCATGGTCCTGTTTTGGCTTGCTTTTTTCTGAACTCCTGTGAACACAATTTTTCACAATGTGTCAACAGTAAAAAAATAAAAGTCAAAGCTGCTTTTAAGGACATAGCTGAAGTGAAAACTAGATTTAATTGAACAAATGAAATTCATTAATTTACTATTTCAAGTGAAGGCAATGCATGTGGGGTTCCATCAAGGTTAATCAATTTATCTGTCTGAAGGGACACAACAAAATGGTGAGTACCAGATGATGGTGTTGAAGTTTGTTTCTTATTGGTGAGTCAATAGAAGTCAAGGGATTTGTAAATAATTTAGATCTCATTTTTGTGATAAAATGACAACATTATTGACATGTGTCAAGACACTCTACCTCCACAATTATAGAAGTCTAGGAAAATTGTGAAATATAATCATCACAAATAACTGATTTATGACTAATAATGTAAATTACAGAATTACAGCACAGGTCATTATTTGCCTGACCCTGTCTTTTATAACTTTGTTTTCAGTTGATTGTCCTATTAGCAATATTAAAGATGTGCATTCTGGGTGTATCCTCCAGAGCTCTTCAATGCCATTTGTTGAGCTTGCAGCCCTGGTTGAAAACTTGCGTAAAAATGGTTTCTTCACTTCTGAGAAAGTTATGTTTAACAATGCTACAAATAAAGCTGATCAATTTTGATTAAAAGCATTTGAGCTTCCCATTTTGGGTACAAACTTTTATAGAGCTTGATCTGGGAGGTAGGCTGGGAGGAGGTGCCAGTTTTTCTTCTGTTGTCCTGCAAATAATGGTCCAAATCCAGGCACTGGGAGGCTCCTTTCATGCCAGTAACTTTAACTTGTGAGGAGACATCCTCAACTACTGGAGTTCAATCCCTTAAATGCAAAACAAAAGAGTGTCTGTCATGACTTTGGCTTGTGTCAAAGAGCACAGGTCAGGGACCACGACCAAGGGCATCTTGTTTGCTGCAGCCCTTCTTTGGGGGCTTATGCAATTTAACAACTTGGACACAAATGATTCCATTCCAGTCTGGCCGCTGTCCACAATGTTCTCCATCAAGTTTAAAATATTTTTAGCCTTTATAAATTACACTTTATGAATGCTTGAACAGTTACGCAGCCAACAAAAAAGATCTCACTAAAACCTAGGCTCTTAATACCTCAAGTAATGAAAAATGTTTATTCATGTGACTGGATTCAAACATTGTCAGGGGGTAGATTAGACAAATATTGCAAGCCAAGCATTTGAAAAATAAAGAGTGCACATTCAAAACCTTTAGCTACAGTGACTTGCCCAGGAACTATGATTCCCTTAGGCAGTGTTCTGTCACCCTAATCACGACGTTATAAATTTATTTTTCTCTTGTCCTTTCAGAGCTTTTTATTTTTCTCATTCCTCATTGAAAGTCTGCAAGAAAGGAGTCAGACATCAGTCTTTTGCACTGCACATTGACTGCTTTCCAGAGAGCAGCTTGTCATTCTATGAGACAGGGTGAAGAATGGCATGACACAGAGACATTTACTGAAAAAAGCTGTGCAACTTTTGCCTGCAGGACAGCATCTTAAAATGTGACCTATATTAAAAAATATTTTAAAATTATGCACACCAAAGAAGATCACACCCTAAAAAAAGCTTCACCTTTTGGATCACCTTTAACTCACAGCCTTAGGTTACCCCCCTAAATAGTTCCTCATTTTATATATTCCTTAGAATATATAAATATATATTCCTTTATATATTCCTTAACAAGAGTTAAACATACAGAGATGTTTAATTACAAGGGTTAGCATGAGAAATATATGCAATAATATCTGTGTCTATATATGTTTATATGGCATGTCTAGATGTCTAGTCAGTGGTAAGAAAGACATAACATGGAGTTTTTGGAACTGTACCTAAACCTTTGTCTTCCATTGTTTTCTTCCATATACCATGAACTGAGTTAACGTTTCTCCTGAGCTTGGCATTTCGATACTAAGAGAATAAGCAAGTGATCAAACTTGGTATTTTAGAAGAGAGAGATCCTTAATTGTATCCTGCTGAACACATATATGTGCAAAAAAAGGAGATTATTATCAGTGATATATAACTTTTTTTTAAAAAATGGTGTTTTATTACAGAAATTCCAAGCAAAGTCTGTGGGATTTAAGTGTAAATGGTAGTCACTTCACTTTCCCATCTTCTAGCTCCAAGATATGTTTGGGTTTTTTGAGCTGTCCCAATTTTCCCCCTGCTGCAGAGAAAGGGGGTGGAAAATTCAGACTCAAAGTCAACTGTTTAGAACTGATTTACATTGACTTACTCTTTACATGAGCAAGATGCTTTTAATTAGTCTTTGCACACAGTTAAATTGCTTCTGTTTTGGACTTACTGCAGTGTACCAGATTGAACAGAATCTGTTATTTTTATGTACTGTGGAAAAAAAATAAATAAGATATAGGTAGAGTTCATATGAGTTCTACTTTCTGACCTGAGTTCCTGAGAGTTTGAAACTCAGTGTCAATCTGTAGGACTTGTTTGTATAGAATATTTTGTGTTTACTTTCATTCTGGAAATATCATGCATTTCCTTGTAACAGTAACATAAAACCCCAGCTGTGATTAGCATGTCAGTAACAGAGAGCATAAATTAGTTTGCCTTTGGGTATCCTGGGTGTTTTCTGATTATTGGGATTAAATACATTCTTTTTTTCAGAACTCACAAATGAACTAACATTTTCTTACTGAAGACTTTCTCTCTTTCAAAGATTTATCTCACGTTTAGGAATTGCTACATATGGTCTTACTCAGTTCTCAAGCATAGCTGTATTTTTGTGTAGAAGCTTTGAAACTTCTCAAATGCAAGGCTCTTAATTTACTGGAAGTAAAATTAGCAGAGGAGTAATTTACTTTAGCTATTTTTAAAAATGCCTGAGGCACTATGAAACTCAAGGTGTTTTCACAGATTGTAAACAAACTGCAGCTAAGTCAAACCCAGTTAAATTTACATTCTCTTTTAAGAGAGATTATCAAAATATTTTAAATTCCAAAGGCCAAATCAAGGTGTACTGTGAAATGGATAATGGCTAAACATTTAATGACAATTTGCAAAAAAGATATTAGGGAATGGTCATATAGTTGAAAAGGACCAAGATATACTGACAGTAAATGACAGTGTATGCACTTTGTCCAACTCAGATCTAAACAGAACTAGTGCAGAAAGCTGCAGAGATGCCTAAGCCAGACCAGTTTTGCTGCTTTCAAGTGTGTGTATGTGACATTTCACAAGAGAAAGGGGCAAACTATCAATCCACATGACTCTGTTGAGTCTGGAAAGTTCACTCCTCACTGACCATCTTGTCATTCTCTCTTTTTTTATGCTTCATTTTGTATTGCTAGCAACAGTTGCAATATCTGAGTATCAGATCACCAACAAAGCAGTCCTTAGAAGTCTTGATGAAGTCTCTGGTGTCAGATGTCATAAGATCAAAAGTGTCAGAACTTTAACTGCAATAAATGCTGAGAAAACTCGGGTAACCTGTGAAGGCATTGATGGCTGTTCACTGAAAGTCTCCTAAATCTGAACAGAAAGGCAATTTGTGGACTGAACTTGAAAATTATTTATGCTGTGTATTATACTGTAGCAAAACTGTGGGGATCTGCATACATATCCCTGTTAAAGTTGAACCAGGAAATCCTAGACTTCCATTGTGCACCCTGCAGAAACATCACTGTGACTCACTGGCAGAAAGAGAAAGAATTACCATAAATTTCATGACTGATTACCTGTCTGGAGACACATGAACAATGGTTGCTTGTCAGCCAGATCCACCGCTTTTTCACCTGATTGTGGGTTATTGTCTTCCTTCTGCATTATTCCTAGTTTAAAGCTCTCCTCCCCAGGCTGGCCAGCTGGTTGGCAAAGATGCTTTTGTCCCAAGCAGTTGGGTGAATGCTGTCTCTCCCTTTCAGGCCTTGGTCCTCAGGTGTCCTAAAAATGAAATCCCTGTTGCTGACACCAAGTACTCGGCTAGGTGTTGACCCAGTGGATCTCCCTGTACTATGAATATTCCTGAATGCTTTTGTACTTTCCTTTTGCTAATAGGAAACAAGAATAATTGCTCTGAAATCAAGAACTGTGTCTCAAGAGACTTACTCAGCTGCCATGAGTTTTTAAGACAGCAATTTAGGTGTTATTAAAATTTTGTTTTGTCATTTCTGTGACTTGAGAGTGTCTCTGGATGATATTTAGAAGTTTTCTTAAGCCTCAAAGACTAAAGACTTGCAAGATACTTCGAACAATGCAAACTGTAGCACACAGCTTTTGCATTGCTTATGTCTTGAGGGAGAAGACAAGGACTCCTCAGCCATAAAGTCTGTCAACCAGCTTTTGGTTTGCAGCATGCTACATTGCCATACCATCAGTAGTCGGCATCAGATTTGTATTTTCCCCAAATTCAAGGGGGTTATGGGACAAGTTGTTTTCTTGATGTGAGGGCTTTGAAGGCTTTGCAATGAAATAGTTGTCCAGATTGAGGATACTTTCATTGTTGTCAGGTATTTTGTAAGTTTTAAAGTCTTATACTGCAGAGCTTTATGAGGTGATGTCATCCTTTCACTTCTTGGTGTCATTAATTCCTGCTTTTGTTTTTTGAATTCTTCTTGATCTTTAAAAAAAGTAAACAACTTTTCTTTTACTTCTTCCAGTTTTTAAAAACAATTTATTGAGCTGGATAAGGACCACTGTTGGGATCTCCAGTGTGATAGCTAGACATAGGTAAGGTCTATTGAGATTGGACTGTGAACTTTTGATCTGAAGTATCCATAAAGTACTCAGTATTTTTACAGGTGTACTACAACTACATCTTGAGTGGCAGCTTCACCAAAAGATCAAGAATTGGAGGACAACAAACATAACCTCTCCAGAGGGTTTTCCCCCACCAAAATGCAGTACTCACATATGTCAACAGTATGGAGTAAACTTGTGCTATTCTGCCTGGTGTTAATAATAACAGACATTTCCTTTCAAAAATCAAACTGAATCTTGCAAGAAACTTGGCTATTTGTAGTATATTAAATATCTTATTTGAATTAAAAATAAGAAATGTTTGCTTATTCTAACTGAGAGAAGCAGGGTGTGGAGACTTAGATTATAATTCCTTTTAAATTATATCAGTTTGCTCAGAAACAGGTGAAAACTAATCATGGTTTCCTGTTTAAGCCTTTTCTTTTGACATGAACAGAAAAAAGGGAAATTAAGTGGAAATAACTCTACTACCACAGAATAATCAATTTCTGTCTGAGATCTGAGATGGCCATCTGGTTTTGGATAACAGGGGAAAAAGGCAGAAAATTTATGAAGGCAGTAAGAATGAGAACATATTAGAAAAGAAAAGGAAAACATCAGTACAATACATGCAGAAAACATGGAAAAATGAGAAGATTGCCCGAAATTGCTAAAATTTAAGGAAGATGCTTAAGATTCAGAAAGTACTCTGTCTTTTTATGAGAGAAAATATTTTCCACATAGATCTGGATTTTCCTTGAAAGTTGCTGAAAAGTTAACTTTTCTACAAGAAGAAACATTTTCTTTAATTTTCTTTACTATGTTATCTAAAAACACTGTATAAAATAGTTTGAGATAAAGTGTTAATGATTTTATAATTAAAAAGGCAGAATATGTCTATATGAGCCATTTAGAGCAGCAATTTTAAATTTTATATTTGTTTTGTGTAACTATAAAAACAAGTCAATGTGTTTCAGACTAGATGTTTTGCTAGCAATGGGAGAATAGTTATTCTTCAAAATAAATGTTTCTTTCTGCTTTCCCAAATTGGTCTATAAGCTAAAATGTACGTGATAGGTGCAGAATTGCTTCCTCCAAAATCCTAAGATTATTCCATATTTATCAAAAGGATTGTGCAAGAAAAGTGGCTGTTGATAGAAAAATAGCCCAGAACGCAATAAAAGATTTGAGGGAAACCATCTCCAGCATTTCAGATACTGACTCTAATTGCTACAGGCTGAGAAAACAGAAACTGTTGTATTTCAACAGATAAAGACAAAACAGAGATGAATAAAACAAAACATTCTTTTCTCATCTAATTTTTTTCATTTAAGAGCATGTGACAGCCACAATTTATCTTGCATAAAATAATTGGCAGCTGGTAACAGCCATGCTAACAGATGGAACTTTGGTGTTATGTGCATTATTTTTTATGCGTGAGAACTGGGAAGACTGGATGAAGGATTACCAGAATGTGAAGATATTACCTGACTTGCAGCAGAAAAGGGATTATTCCCACCTCCAATTCCCTTTCTTTTCTATGTTTGCTCATGAAAAATTTGAATTTGAGGTTTGGGAGAGAACAAGGCAAGGTTGCATGCTAAATGTCACAGAGAAGGCTTAAAAGCAGTAGCTCAGAGAATTTCTTAGTGCCTTATCTTCACTCTTATTTTGATTTCCTGGTCAAGGCATTATGCCTTGATAAAAGATACAAAAAGATATTTTCTTTTCTGGTGAAAAAACTGTTTAGCTGACCTATGTTGACACTAACTGCATTTCTTTTTTTAATCTTACATACTTTTCTATACCCCACAATGTGCTGCATATACAGGCAATGCAAATTTTGTTCGTGTCTATGCATACATATCCTTTCCACTTCAGCAATCTTTGCAATTTATCAGTATTGGAGGTAAGGGCCACTTCTACCTTTCCTAAGAGAACACATTTCAGAGAGTGCTGCTGCCATTCTCCCTACTCTGTGTCTCTCTTCTCCTCATGACCTGGATGTTATTAAAAAATTTTACCATCTAGGAGGATATTCTGTCTCTTTTGCTCCATGACTCCCTTTTTCACTCTCGCTTAGGGTGGATGTATCTGTTCTGCCTCCATGGATCATAATCTCTCAGGCTCTTCACTGCAGCTGTGGTAGGGCAACAGGGGCTTGGATAAGGAGCTCAGGTGGCAGATGTGTCAGACACAGCTCTCTGTGTCTCATTGAGAAAACCTGGCTTTTTCAGATGACAAATGATGCTCCACTTGTGATTCATCTAAGAATATGTGTGTTTACTGTGTTAGTCTCAACATTTGAAAGCTGAATGTACACACACATCTGAGAAAGGGTTGAACTGTTACATAGATCCCAGATTTTTCAGTCTGTTCTGGGCATCCTTTTATTTATTGGCATAATATACTGGACTTCCAGGTGATCTCCTTCAAGTATTTTCAATGAATGGGAAAGGGGAGTGGAGGGTGGAACCTAGGCAGGAACAAATATGCAGAGAATAGTATCTGTCACCTGCTGGAAGAGAAGGTGGAGCACAATAGTTCAAGTGATAGCGACTCCAAAGCTTTCTGAACTCCAGGTTTGGAACATGAACTTCCTTCTGGTTATTGTGAGAAGAGGCTCTAAGAGCTCACTGAAGTGTCTGAGTAGAAAGCAGGAGAAACCTTGAAGAATTTGTGCATGTTATCTGACTGGCAGAAGCTTGGTCTTTACTTCAGATTTACCAAGCTCATCCTGGTTTGGTTTTCTTTTTTATTTTTGCTAAAGACATTGCAACCTTTGCGATCTTCTGACTGTATATATGTTGATATTGAAGTGAAAAAATATGGAGTTTTTGGAGATTGAGTAAAGGCAGTATGTCAAAATGTGTGCTCTGAATACTTCTCAGTGTTGTTGTGTATTAGAAACTTAAAAGGGAGAAAAGCCCCAGATATGTGTACTGGGTGAATCAAAGGGTTTGACTTTCAGCTTGTCTTGATCCATTCAGATTATATTTATTCAGATTGTATGAAGTCAGATTCAGAATTATGGCAAAATGCCATGTTAGAGTGTGAACCCTTTCTCTGGGAAGTGGCCTGGAGTCTGCCATGTGTCTACATTCATATATAAAATTTTGGTTAAAGAGAACAAATGCAAGATGGCTGCTGGCTTGAGCATAGGATCAGATCCTACTTGGATAATGCACAGGGCAGAGGGAGCATCAATGGACTGGCTTTAATTCCACAAGAAGACAATTCTCTGTGGGCTGTCTATTTTCAAGTGCAGTCTAGTTTACTTTAAAAGAATTAAAGGAGGAAAAGAAATTATCTGCTGTAGGTTTCCTTTACCAATTTCTTCCTGACAATTTAATCCAAGTAGATCTAGCAGGTTCAAGGTGAGAATTATTCCATGTGCCAAGTGAAGCTGATAGAAGTTAATATGATTGGCTACAGCCAGATATCTCCCAAAAAATCGATGCTTCTTTTCACAGTGACTGTGGACAGTCAGGGGTGCAAGCAGGTTTCACATTTTTAGTATTTCTCTGGCTGTCCATCATACAAAGAAGACACTTGTTACTGAGGCATGCAGTTTGAGGCTCCTAAACAAAAATATTAACGGTCTTTACAACACACTTTTGCTTCTAAGTTAGTTAATTCATGACATAGGCCCACATTTTGTTCATAGGCCTAAAGGAAACTAAAAATGACCAGACCCTTTGCAGTAATAGCTTTTCACTATAAAATGCAGACGAGTATAACTCCCTATTAAATTTTAATGCTATGCTTTAGATAGATTTTTTCCCCCTTATGTTCTAATTGCACTCATTTGAAAGAAGCTTATAGTGGTATAACAGAATTAATGTGAATGTAAGGTCTAATGCCCTCTCTCAACACCATTAGACAGCTATACATGCTTTTGTAGGCAGGCATGAGATCAGGGCTGCCCCTTCAGGGATGCATGATGGGGCTGTCCAGCTGTGCTGTACCAGGCCATTGGCAGCCTGTGACAGCTTGGGCAGCATTAGGGGAAAGGCAGCCTCCCCTTAATGACTTATTTCTCTTTCCATTCACTCTGTTAAATCTACCCCTCTCATTGTCATAGGTTTTTAGTAACTCACAGCACGGGCATTAACAGTACTTTTTGGGTTACTGGTGAAGGTTATCCCTGCTTCATAGAGGAAGACCAGAGCTTAAATTATTCCGTGAAGACCACAGTATGTATGATCAGGAAGAGTGGTGGTTTTGTTTCTGTCTTGGCTTTCTCCCTTCCATTAAGGCAAAGGTTCATGTGAACCTTTTCCTTTCACGGTGCTATGTTTGGGGAATATTTGTGTTACTCAGCACTGTTTAACTGAAATCATGATAAAGTGCTTGTTGCAGAAAACATCTGTAAGTGTAAAAAACAAACTTGAAAGAGCACTGCAGTCGACAGTTCAGAAGTCAGCTGAACACCTGCAATTCTCCCTTACAATCAGTACTTCAAAACATTTTGTTAGAGGAGATTATGCCTGTAGTTTCCACATTTGTCTTTCCCTTGCCAGCTGCAGAAAGAGGTATGTTGCTTTTTTGCCACCATATAATCTCTGATCAAAAATAACTTGTTTTTCCTTCATCATGCCTCTCTGTACTTGGATACTCTGTAAAGAGATATGACCACTGTTTAACTTTCTGTCAAAATTTTGCATGGATGGCAGGAGGAAGGTTGATCCAAGTTTCACCTCTGTTCTCTCTTCTTCAGTGCTGCATCTACTTACGAACTGGAAGACAATGACGAAATTTTCACTTTGCAGACCTCTGATTTTTTGAAACAAGGTTGATTTTTCATTGTGTATTTCTAAGGAACATAATTTGGAAATTTCTGATTTGTTTGAGGCACCCTTGAAAAAAGGGTCTCAGAAAGAGGTACTGACAATAATACCTCCAGATGAGAGGCCTGTGACCTTTCATTGAGCAATGGCATCAATGTATGTATGTTAGTGTCATTCTGCTACGTCCCCTAATGCTTGTTGGGAAATTCAATGACTAGTTATGCACCCCTATCTGTGCTCTTGCTTTGCTTTTTAGCTGTTGTAAAGACTTAAAAGCTTGGCTAGTTTCATCTGTTTTTCCTAAGCCACAACATTTTCCCATCTGTGCCGTGCAATATGCAGAGAACTTCCCTAATATTATGTGCCTTATCTGCTCTGCAATCATATATCCAGAGTACTGAACAATTACATTCTCTCTAGACAAAGGTGACTTGATATATACTAAGCAGAAGGTTGCACTCTCTGACTTTATTGAGATTTTAATTAATATGTGACAGCTAATGAAATGTAAGGGATTTGGCTTTAGTAGGCTTTTTTTTTCTGTTTTTCTGTTTAATTTTCCTCCTTTTAATTTTGCATAATGAATATTAATCTTCTAACTTAATTGGTTTTATTGATTTTTACATTACTTATTGAAAACATTTGCATGCATAAATAACAAGTATTTTAAATCCTTTGCTTCTGAATAGGAGTTGTAACAAAGAAGCACACAATGAAAAACAGTGCTTAATGAAAGGAAAATAACTCAAACTCAACAAACTTATGTTTGTGGAAAATTAAAATCTGAGCAATGGTTGTGTATTTCAGCAAGATGGGATAAGATTAGCAGTCAGCACTTGTTTAAAGCCAGTCAAAATGGAATTCGTTTTCTTCTCTAGTCTGACACTTGCTTAAATGTGCTCACTTAATTCCCATCACCATGAATACAAACAGTAGTGCTTATATTTTTTGCTGCAGGCTGATGCCTACCCAGCTCTGGCTCCCTTACCACACAGTTCTGAGATCTATGGGAATACACCTCTGGTTTCTTCTTTCCTGTGAGCTCAGGAGTCATCCCAGTGTTAACTCTGCAGTACAATATCCCAGAACAAAGCTCTAGAACTAGTAAGAAGAAAGCATTCCTGAATTACTTTTTTTTTGAAACTGAGGGAACAACAAACCTTTGTACAATTCTTTTTTTAATAGATGATTTAACATCATTTTAATTCATGGTAGACTATTTAAATTAACTTAATATCTTTTTCTTTCCCCTCTAAGCCATTATTTAAAACTTTAATATGTTCTTCTGTTAATAAAATTGCATACTACATTAATCTGCCCTAAAAATGCTGAAGTTCATTATATTGCAATTATATAGTAAGGGTAATTAAATATTTTTAATTTCTTACAGTGCATTCACGGCAGGTGGTTCAGGAAAACAAGAAATAGTACAGAGACTTCAGATAACTTCTTTCATTAGCAGGCAAAACCTTCTTGAAAAGTTGCCTTTCTGCCTTCCCTGCTGGAATGTTAGCAGAAGGTTATCTTCACAGACAGAAGCAAGCAGGCAGCAGACACAGGGCAGACAAAATTGCTGCTCCTCACAGGAAGAGCTGTGAGCTGTGCCCTAAGTAAGCTACACTTAAGCTACATTTGAGCTCTGTCAAATGAGGACAGTGGGGACCTGGCCAATATCAGCCTTTAGAAATACAAGTGATGAGAAGAGAATGCTACAGGCACAAAATCAAAATGACAGAGTCTTCACTGCCCTGAATCATTCTCGTGTGGAATGTCTCCACACAAGCTGGCAGTTTTCATCTTAAGCAAGAATCCTCAAAACCCACAAAGGTGGGTTTGAGAAAAAATAATTTACATCGAAGTAGCAGAGAAATTTCCAAATATAAAGGTTGTATTATTATTCTTACTAAGCACAAAGAAATGTATTGGCAATCAAATGACAGCATATTTCTTGTGCTGTATTGTCTCACATTTCCTTTAGTAAATTCTTTGAGGGAAAGTATTAAGGAGCACCTGAGAAATGTTTTCAAAATTTTCATTTTTATTTCATTTTTATTCATTATTAATTTAATTAATTTAATTATTTTTTTTTTTTTGCAACAAAGTTCATCTCAACAAGCAGACATTTCAAAAGGTATGTAACATTTCCTATTAACAATGCCTGTGTGCACTTCTGTGTGCTGTTTATTGCTGTATGCTACTTCCCTCATCCTTAATGAAGTTCACTTAACTCACACCCAGCAACTGTCCCTGTAGCTCTGACCCTGCAGGCCACATCTGTGCTGCTCCTACTAATCTGTCAAGAGGGAATTTGAAACACACCTGCTAAATTCTGGCGAAGTTCTGGCCATGTATCCAGCAGCAGAAATGTTTAGAAAAGTTTTTGTAAAATTTCAGAACAGTCTTTCAGTTAAGACAAAAGTCACAAATAAAATTATACTCAGATCCAGGTCAACTTTATTAGGATGCTTTTTGCTAATTTTTGTAACTATGGGGCACCTCTTTTTGGTATGATCTCTCAGTTCACATTAGAAACCCCTTTTCCTGAAATAAATTAATTAAGATTGAAACTAAACCATATGAGGTTTTCTTTTAAACTATGCCAAAATGTTTATTTCATTATTTCAGTAATGTTTTATCCAGATTTTTTTAACTTAAACCAAATCCTTCACAGCATAGCAGGAATATAGAATATGCAACTGTTAATGCTAAGACCATAAATAATTTTAATAATTTCATCAAACCCCATTTGCAAACAAGTTCATGACCATCCTGTTTCATTTACAAGGTGGTATAGAACCTCTTGCAAAAAATATTAGAACATTTTCTGTTTCCAAATGGAAAAATTTATAACCACATATATCTATCTGCTTCAGTCTGTGAAAGTATCTGAACAATAGTCTAAAAAATGTACCCCTGTCTTTTTCCTTGACTCTAAGCTCAAATTCAATTTTTTAAAACATCTTACCCTGAATATGAATCCATTCTCTTTGAATACAATGAAAGTTTTTCCAGTGATTTTTTTGGGAGGATGCACCTAGATATAAGATTTTAATTGACAGTAGAAAACAGATTTAATGCCTTTTCTCTCAAACAGAATGCAATCCACAGGAAGTATAAAATTCATTCCTTTCTGTCCACTAGCCATGACAGCAGGTTTCCATTCCTGATCAGAGTGATTGAACTGGATCATGTCCAGAGACCCTTTCCAACCTCAACCCTTCAGTGATTATATATATATAAAGCTTCACAAAATTGCTGCTGAATAATCTCCTGTCCAAATTTAAAGCCAAGTGAGTAACCAACCAAAAATTAATTCAGAGGAAACATGGTTTTTGTCAGACTGTGATATATACTTTCAAAAGTAACACCGAGTCTGGTCTGAAAGCTGAAACAGTTTCTTCTGCAGAGCAGTTTTATTTTGTTTTCTTTTCCTTTCCCTTTTCACTCTATTTGTATTGACCAATTTATCTGCATTTGCATTGACTGATTCAAAGTTCTCATTAATTCTGCCCAAAGAGGTTTTAGAATATCTGTCCAGGGAAATATTCAGAACTTGACAGGATATGACCCTGAGGAATGTAGTAAAACTTGGAAGTTGAAACTAACTTTGGGAATGCTTTGGCAGGCGAGTTGGACCCATGTGGATTCCTTCCAACTTGAATTTCTTGAACTTTTTTTTTTCTTTCTGTTTGATACTGAAAACTAGTGTGACATCAGAAATAATGTGACATTTTTTGGTACATCCCCTTCTCAACCACAATCACTGACAAAAAAGACTCAGATATTTGTATCTTCAGCAAAACAAATCCTCTCACAGTGCTAACAACTTTAAAAAGACATCTATATGTCTAAATTAAGGTATCATACTATTCCTTACTGTTTGACTGTTTATAATCAATGTAACTACTGATTGTAACTGATTATTATGCTGGGGCTCAAACCAGATAATTTTTAATGTCTCTTTCAAACCAAAACATTTTATGATTCTGTGATTCTATTCAGAGGTGTAGTATGGACTTGTTAGGTATGTCCATTTTATTGAAAGTATTTCTAATTCAAATTAATGGAAAATATTCTATTTTGTGGTAAGGAAAATCAAGGCCACCTGTGCAATTATTGGGCCAAGTTCTTTTCAAAAACTGTTTCAAAGAGCAAATGATAGAATAATTAGAATCAGATTGCATCTTTGCTTTCCTTTACAGGATCATGTATGCCATGTTGGCTCAAAACAGTATGAAATAGCCTTGGGATTTCTCAACTTCAGTTTAGCTGCATAAATCTTAGATTAGCCAGGAGTTCTTGGAATATGTCTGCTTTCTGCTCTGTTCTTGTCTTTCTCTTATGTCTGAATAGTAATAAGGAAGACAGCACTATCCTCAGCTCATGCAATCAGCTGAGAATTCTCTTTCTGCATAGGAAATGGGAGTTGAACAAAGAAATTTGCTGGAAAGGCAGGAAAAAACATTCAAACTCCTTTATGACTCCTTATTTATGAGGATGTTGTTTTAAGTCATTCAATAAAGTAGACTTTAATAATTAAAAACATACATTTTTGCCATTCAGTCACTGAGGTGTGAAAAAATTTCCAGGCAGTCACTTTATGTCCAGAAATAAGAACATTGCAACAAAATATGCAATATGCACACAGAGTCACTTTTATGCTTGGTTCTCCACCACAAAACTGTGAGGATGGTTTCTAACTGACACGTTCATCAAAATGCTTTTTTAACCACTCTAAAAGGCAACCCTGAATAAATTAGAGCATACACTGATTTGAAATATACAGCAAAAATTCATTTGTGCACTTGTGTGTGCCTGGGAGAGGAAGGGGTCAAACCAATTTGAAATGTGTGGAGCATGAAGCCTAAATTATGTAAGCATTACAATGCATAAAAGCTATGTAGTCTGACTGCACACACCTGCTGAAAGCAGGTGGGAAAGAGATAAAAATGTTGCTTCACTTCTTTTTTTGCAGACTTTTCAATGCTTTTAAAATTCTCCAAGTCCTTTGAGCTATTTCAGAGTCAACAAATGTGGTCTAGAGAAATGGATGAAGAACTCTAATGCCCTGGAGAAGCAAAAAGGATCCTTTTAATATAAATTGTAGCTTATTACATTGGCAGTTCCTTAAGTTTTAGTAATATTCTTATTTTTCTACCAGAAAAATAGTTTCAGGGTGAGGAGGATGGTCAGACTTCTAGCAAATGTTATTTCCTTTTTACTTTTATTTCAGGCACTCTCAGAATTTACCAATTTTATTTAATGAAATTACCTTTCATGTGTAGTGTGGTGGCAGTTTTCTGTCTGTTCTTCCACACCCAGGGGTAGTTCATTTGTTTTTATTTACAAACACTCATATTGCAGGACTGCCTGGAGAAACAGACCAGGAGGTCAGGATAAGAAAGGAAGGCTATAACATATTATTTTGTTTCTCAGTCAGGATTCAGGGCCAAAATAAATCTGACTGCCTTACCTGTTTACAATTAAAACAAATGTCTGCTTTTTAAATCCCTTTCTAAGGACCAAATCCATAGTAAATATTTTAAAAGGCTCATAACCAGGAGAAAGTAGGACTGTGCCTCTCCTTCCCAAGGTCTTTTGAAGTGAGGGAAGAAACCATGGGGTGGCTTGTCTTTGTTGCAGCAATACTCTCCAGTTCTGCAACCTAGCTCACGGTGATACTTCTTTTGGCTTCAATTTGCCTTGATTATGGGATATTGAAAGCTATACAATAATGTCCCCATTACAGATGGGTGCCATCCTATCTGTGGTCCAGGCTGGCTGACCACCAGTCATGCAGCTCTGGATGTGTGCTCTACAGTGGCCACACTCACCTACCTGGCCACTCTCAGAACACTCAGAAATAGGAACTCTAAATGGAGTATGCAGTAAGATCACAGGACTATATCCCAAATTTTTATGCTACAAGAGCTTACCAACATAAAAACAGGTTTTTCTTGTGCCTTTACTGACTTTTCATCAGGAAGGACACTGCACCTTCTGAAAAGCCTCTTGTCCACTGCAGGCACCGGGGCGGGTCCTTCAGTAGGCACGAAATCTGCTCCTGTGGGTACATTCCCAAGTGTTGATTGCTTGGGCATGAAATCATCGTGGAGAAATTGGCCACTGACAAGAGACCTTCAAACACTGTGAAGTAAACTTCAGTAAGGAGTGATTTTGGTGTGAAATAGGTGAGATATCAAGAACCGAGCATTTCTTCTTTGATGCAAAAGAAATTCATGTCTTGCCTGCTCAAGATTTCTAACCCATCCTTAGAAATAATCTCTAAGGATGTTCTAACAGGTGAGATAAAGGAACTGAAAAATTTCCATAATATTTGACCACTGCAAAATGTGACTCCTGCAAATAACTCAGAGATTCTTTCTGCTCTCTGTTAAAATACCATCTTGTCTTTTTTGGTTATATTTAATCCTGCCATATACATTTATGTTTTGTAGACAGAACTATATTTGCATCTGAAGGTGGATCAGACATTATGTATTTTTTAAACAACTACTTAAATGAAAGAATTTCCCTGAAGGTGAGAGATGAAGCAACTAGCAGAAATTGTTATTTACACTGGAGGAACCAAAACATGAGCTAACAGTACAAGAAATTATTCTCAATTCTTTTCTTAATATATTTTACATTTTATTTCCTTTTTGGGTTGCCATTGAGAATTGAGCAGATATTTTCAATCCTGCTATAAAGACTTCATATTCTGTTACCTGCATAGTAATTGTCATTTTAAAATACGTCATGGTGTACATGCAGTTCTTTTACTCCACGTATTTTTCTTTGCACACAAAAATTTCAAGTCTGCCATTTTTGCTGGTTTTCTTTTCTCTATTTATACAGTGCTATGAGAACGTTTTGCAACACTTCTCAAAAATTTGTTTTCTCCCTCTCCTAATTATTTTTGTGTTGCTTACAAAGATTGTGGCCTCTGTATTCAGATACTGATATATAAAAGATACTCTGTATCTTTTTCAAAAATATGATTTTTTAATCATACCACAGGAGCTAACACAAATCTTTACAGGCTGTTTCTGGAATTCTCTGGCACTGAGAATGTCAGTCATTTGTTCTTCTCCACTCTCACATGGTCATCATGGTCACAAGCTGGCTGAGGTAATACAACTCTTGTAGCTACTTTTTAAGGCTTGTTTTGTTCAGTAGATAAATAATTTGAAAATAATATATCCTTGCAGAATATATTTAAATGATAGTATAAAATTCCAAGGAACAAATGACCACAATTAATTTTTAATATATCCTGAATTAGTCTGTGTTGTTGAAGAAAAACATCAGATTTGATCAGTCATAAAGTAAGTCTGAATTCAGTTTTAAAATGTATCTGCTTTGTTTTGAAACTACTTCTGACAAGCATGAAATATATTTTACTGTTCTCTTTAACTAGACAGAAATCATTACTTGAATCTATAGCATGTAATTTTGTGCAGGAAGCTGAGTTATATTTCGAGATTAATGAGGGAGAAAAGAAGCTGACAGTTTTAGGCCCTAATGTCTGGGGTTTATAAGATATTATGACATGCTTAATTTGGAGAATCACTTTTTTATTTATGTGTGTATGCACGCACATTTTATCTCTTAGAAAGGACAAATATTCCTTTCCCATATCCAACAGATGTTTATTATACCTGTTTTTGCAGCTTCAGACAAATGAGATTCCATATTATTCCTACAGAGCCTGGTCTGGGACTGATGTATCCATCCTTTTGAAAATCCTTTTTATAAATCCAACCTAATGCTGATTTTGTGCAAGTAAGCCAATCAGCTATCTTATCTCTAAAAGACTTAAGTGTAACTGATAATATCATCATTATTAAACCCTTCCCGAAAGGAAATATATTTTTGTTCCTGTTTCAAGCTTTCCTAATCAAAAAATATCCCTTTTGTTATTCTCCTTACATTGAATTTTCAAGTATTCCATCCCTTTCTTAAAACAAACACAGTTCAAATGCAGCTGAAGCTTTTCCTTTTTTTTTTTTCCTTTATTTTCATGAAGAATATTTCACAAGTCTTATTCCTGTTTGCATTCACACATCTTCAAATCAGCATAATACCATTTTGACCATAAGCACAAATACCATGATCTCATCAGGGTTGTTAAATGCCCTCTTCACTCTGTGCTAGCAATTGACATTCTCATGACAAAAATGGGAGGTGCCATACCACCACATGAAAGTAAAAATACTCATTTATCATCACAAACTGAGCGTAGATGCAATTAATAGAAGAACTAAAATAAACACACCAACTGTGCTTTAAAAATTATTCCCAGACAGTTCATTATGGAGAAGGAAACCACAGAATTTAACTAACCATTTCTGTACACCACATTAATACTATTTATGTTATATAAAGTATTTGTTTACTTCCCACAGTTTGCAGCCAATTAGATACAATGTATATTCTTTTTAATCTTTCTTGGCTATGCCAAACTTCTCTGTGTAACTTGATTTTGGGATAGAAAACATCCTGCTGCTAAAGGATTTCATTTTTTAAAATAAGTTTCCAATTTGATTTCAGAAAATAATGTTGAATAAAACTAGTTACTGAACATGCTGAACCAGATGATCTCAAATCCTTAATTTTATTTCTCAGTGTATATGTTCACTCGCTTTACATTTAAATTCCTTCTGCTTTTTATTACATTTTTTTAATAAGCCTAATTGTTGATACAAGTTGTTTTCTATTTTTACAGTTTCTTTTAATGGCTTTGTCTGGCAAACATTGTTCATATATTCTAGACTGTTGAAAGATATATGTGCACTGATGGGAAACATTCATAACAGTTATTGTAGGTCATGAAAATAAGTTATGGTAGCAAGCAAGACATTTTTATTATCTTAGCTAAACATTTTTGTATTATCATTAGTGCAAGGAGATTTATGACTTCCTGAACTGAAGTTTAGGATGGTTTTTGAAAGTTATTTCCTCTCCTTTTTTCCTTTCTTCGTATCTTTTACGTTTTAAATGATTGAGATAACTTGCAATATATTAGGTTGTACAAAATGAATTAATTTTCTTGCCTCAGTGACAGACAGAAATATACCCTATGATTGTGAAATCACACCACTTCTCATTCTAGGAGATGAATGTGTGGTCCAGTGCAGTAAAGAATCTCTCAATGAAGACTGTACCATTGCCATTTTTCTGTTTCACCTTTGTTAGCTGACACTCTACTTATTATCAAATTATCAAATCTAATAACGAAATAATTATTTTAGAATTATTTTGATTATTTTAGAAATCAAACATGCAACCATTCTCATTCTATTCTATTCTATCACTAAAAAAACTGGTAGAGAAAATGTGTACCAGTAGAATAACAGAAATTATTAGGGACACATAATTTTTTGGTTCTATTTAAAATCCCAAGACTGATTACTGTTTTCACTCAGGGCAGAATGACCACTGGAAAATTACTTTGAAATATTATTATATTGTAAAGAAGTTTCAAAAATTCTGTTTTGAAATATTTAAAATAAAAAGAAATATGTCAATCTATTTCTGTTTTCCATCTTGAAACTAATATAATAAGAATGGCCAAAACACAAAAGTCTCTTTCATGCATGCACACCATTTCCACTCGTTCAGTCTGACCAGGACCAATGTTCTGTGACACCCGGGAATGGTCACGTACAAAAACACTCAGTAGAAAAAGAATCACTATCAGTAACAATCTGTGTAAAATGATTCATTATGTGTTACTGTGAAATGCTGATTTCTAAATTTAGCTTTTATTGCTATTCATATTTTATCTGTCAACAGGGATTTGTTGTTACATGTGTCCATTTTAAGGTATCCTAAATATCTCTTAATAACATTGTACTCAAATTTATTGCCTTTGAACCTGCCTGGGAAAAAAAATCTAAATCCTAGACTGATGTATTCGACAAGAGGACACAGAGGAAAAGTTTTTCTCCAATTCTGTCAAAAATATCTTGACCATATTCACGGACACCCTTTAAATATACCTATACCTGCCCTTGTCTTAACTGCTTTGCTCCCAGCAAGCACTGAGGTCTCAGCAAAGAAGTTCAGTATAGCAGCCACTCTGTGTCCTCCCATCTAGTTCTTTAAAGCTCATAATTTAAAGCAGTTCATCATAATTATGATCTAGGCTTGTACCATATACTTTAAAGGTTTTCAGTTGTACTATTTTCCTCACATGGGAAATGTTTGGGTTAAAAATCATTATGAGTCCAGATTTATCTAGACATTGCAACCAAAAAAAGCAACATTAGGCTGTCCTTTTAGATTCATCATGAAGCTGAATTCATCAGATTATGGAGATTTTCCCATATATCCATATATGAACCTCTACAACACCCTTAAACATAACTTGTAAAAAGAAAGGTCTGAAACATAGGACACAGTCTACACACTCTTCACACTGTCACTGAGACTTCTGGTGCATTTAAAATAAATTACTGTTTGCAACTGCTTGTCTTCCTTGTCACGGCAGGGTGGCTCACTTCATGGGCTAGAGAGAGCTAAAAGAAAGGTAAGGCAAAGAGGTATAAAAAGAAGTATTTGTTGCAGAAAAAAAAAAGAGTACAGCTTATTCTACCTCTATCGAAAGTTTCTGGAAATCAAAGGAAAAATCTATTGCCTTGAGCTGAGTATACATCACTGGGTTTTATGGCCTCTGTGTTATTTCCTGCCCAGTTGTGTCTAATTAATGACAAAAGAAAGTGTTTTATGATTATGATGATGCAAAGGTTCTTTGGTTTGCTCAGAGTGGTAATAAAGCTGTGTATGCTGAGAATGGAGAAAATGGATCAAATGATGGATGATCTCATTCAACATAACCTGAATTTGAACGATTTTGAATTAAACATTGGCAGTTAATGTATTTTAGAAAAGGAATACCTATTGTGCACAACCTGCAGTATTTATTGTTATTGGATCTCATCCTGACTACTGCCAGAGTAGTAAAAGGCACTCTGAGATAGTATTAAATGGGACAACTTTGAAATTTTGTAGAGTTGGGACCCCATGGAGTAGGTTAGGGAGGGAACAGAAACAGAAAATATGGCCAGGGAATGAGAAGTACTGCTAGACTGCACTGACAAGTTCTGCTTCAGACCCCTCAGAGACTGAGGTAATTAGTTCTTGCAGTGTGTAACACTCAAGAGGGGACTAAAATTTGTGACTGAAACATAAGATCTGTGTCCAAAAACTTTTCTTACAATGTTCTTGGAGGTAACTTTAAAACACAATCAGCCTCCCCAGAGTACCTGCTCCAGGAAACTCAGGACTGATGCTTTCTTTTTTCTTGCTCAGCTCAGCTTCAGCTGCCTCCAGGGTGCACCATGGCACGGACTGAACAACTTTATCCTTTCTGGTTGAGTCAGCAGCAGACATCCCTGGGCCACAGGGCAGATCTCACAGCGCTGCTCTGGCACCACTTCCCTGCACATCTGTGCTGCCAGATGAGCTGAGCTCCTTTGTTGATCAGGGATGAAATCACACGGATTGCAGTACAGAAACTTTTTATTCCTGGTGACCCTAGACAGAACAGAAGGAACTTTCCTGGAAATCCTCGACCACATGGATCTGAAGACAGAGTCCTAACTTCAGTCTTCTGAAAGTGAAATGGGTCTGCGCTTTTTCCATTTGCCCTAGCTGAAAACTTTGCAATAAGTAATTAAATTAGTATCTTTAAAAATATTTGAAAGATTATTTCAGCTAGATAATATCTTATTACTTGCTCTGCTTAAGATCAGAAGATTTTTTTTATTCTGTAGAGGTCTCACTCAAAAAAAATTCCATAGTATACTGAAATTTTCAGTGACTAGAAGCTAACATAAGGGCATTCCTCTTTCAAAATAAGTATAAAGAACACCCTTATTTATCCATAAGATGAATCAAGGGATTTGATCACTCATCTTCCCAAGAAATGGCATGAGGATATGACAAATCATAAGACAAGACATGACAGATAGACTGTGAAGGAATACACCAGAGAAACAATTTCTGCACTTTGGACTTCAGCTGAGATTGTAGTGTTTTAAAGTTAGCAAAAGTAACACAATTTTAGTTATTAGTTCTTCACTTTGGGAGAACAGTTATTGGAGCCTGATGCAAAATTAAAACCTTCATCATCCTCCATTATACAGCCATACATAATTCATAGAAATTTCCATATCACATAAAAAAAGCTCAGTGTTTAAGTGTATGGCAAATTATCATATGTATTTACAGCATTCCAGGCACTAATGAAGTAATCTTGCTTCATATGTTAGCACTCAGAAAAAAAAGCAGTCAGATCAGTTCATTGCCTGAGCCACTTCAGAGACTCATAGTCAGAAGCCTTTGACAGGATTTTAAAATTAACTCAGTAGGAATAACAGAAACAAGAGCTAAAAGGAGAGAAATTAAGGTGTGAAGAACTGTTTATAATATTGCCTAATTAGAGCACAAGTTGATTCAATGTTCCTCTTTATTAACTATATAAATAAAGATATTTGGAATGTTAAGCAATTTTAGATGGCCACTTGCTGCTTTGAGTGTTCCGTACTTAGCATGTGATATTACTGCTCTGACTTTACAGTGTTACAGCAAGATCATCAGTGCCAGATCCAGCCATTTCAAAATAAAAGGATAAAAAAAATCTTGCTCCCTGATACTTTTAAATTGATTAAAATTATGTTAAACTATAAAGTAAACACATTTTACCTGCTATACCAACCATATTTCCCAGCTTTGCTCCAAATTTGTGAGCTTTTTCTCCTCCCTGAATATTAATTTATTTAGCAACCTAAAAGCAACAGCTGAATAGCTTTTCTAATGATTAGCATCACTGACATCACTGAGAGAACTGAGCCTCATCTTAGGCATGCCCTGCATTATATTAAGCACAGCTGTCAACCTACTAATGACCACATTTTTTAATATAATAGTTATCCAATATGTTATCCAATATGACTTGGTTAAAATGATCTTACAAGAGTCATGAGATCACTGGTCTCTCGGGGTGGAATTGGACACCCAGATTCCTGTGGTCCTTGCTGAACTTCATAGAACAGGGAAATTGAACTTCACAGAACAGGGAAATCTGGCATCAGGCTCACCTCATCACTCCCTTGGAATGGCAGCCACCAGGATGAAAATATCTCAGCTACTTCGCAGAACAAGCAGAGGCTGCAGATGTTCACTCAGGGCCCACTACCCACCATGCACATGCAGCAATACCTTGTCCAGACTGGGGGCTCAGCAAGGGCTCACACCCTCCTGGGGAAGAAAACGTCAGCTACGGAGGGCCTGGCCAGCCTGGAGGGCTCAGGCCAGCCTGACCACACTGCAAAGTGCTGCAGGCAGCAATGACAAGCCTAGCTCTTCCTGAGCACCAGGAGGGTGCCTGGAACCCCTGCTATGACTTGGAAGCAGCACGAAGGGAGGACACACAGGTAGCAAATTCACAAACACATGAAGATCCTTATTGCTGCTATTTCACTACTGATGGAAAGACGAGCTGAGTTTTCATCTCATGCTGGTTTATTTATGACAAACTTCAGACCTTCATTTATATCAGGAAAAGCAAAGGGCAACCTTCACTACCTGCAGCCTTCACCTTCAATACCTGTAGCCTCCTGGCCAGAGTACATATGAAGGTGTTATCCACCCACAGCTTCTACTGTTGGCAGAAGGACTTCAAATGCCTGTTAACATTAAACATCAGACTAAAATTATAAAGGTGCTTTTTAAAGGATTTATATGACTGCCATTCCTATGGGATGAGGTATTAGCCTTTTCAAAGGGGGTACGAGAAATATTCCCCTCTTTCTACTATATATAAACTACTTGACTAGTTAATAATAGAAGTTCCTACAAAGAAGAAGAAAGCCTCCTAGACTAACATCACTAGATTTATGATGCAATGTTAGCCATTTGTTCATGGCAAAGATTAGAGTACGAATTTGACTGAAAAATGTATTGTTTAAAATATTACTCTTGAAATGTATGGCAGAACTTCACTCTTCTCTGCTGGAAAAATCACTTATTACCAGACAACTGCAATTGAAATTTGCAAAGATGTACAGCTCACTTGACATTTGATGGTCCTATGTTTGAAGCCACATCTGTGGTTCCAAGAAACAAATTACTACATCAGAAAAGTCCAAAGTTTCCATCCAAACAGCAGGTGATGTTTTGCTGTGTTCCATGCAACTTTAACCACTGAAGACAAGTAGTTAATTAATGAGTCACAATTTCAGTAAGATTTGACACCGTGGAAAAGGACTAATAATTGTGCTATATGATCAATAAACCAAACACTAAGAGGCAAAGAAAACACCTCCCATGGTAAAATTGCATAAGGTAATGAAAAAGAATGCAGGGGAACTCAGTGACAGGCTTTTAATATTTTAATGTAAAGTAATACAAGAATAAAAAATACCTAAGAGTGCTGCTGAAGAGGTCTCTGGAGCAGTTCAGAGTGTATTTTACTGCCCTTACTTTTCTAGTAGGGTCTAGGGATACAACATGGGGAAAATTATGTCCAACAGTAAAAACAGGGACAAAAAAGAGGCTCCGGGAAACATGACTTCCATTGCTGCAAACAACTTTTAAATTTTTAAGCCTGTAAGCTCTGGTCCTTACCCAAGGATGACTTATCACAGATATCTGTGATGGGGAAGTCAAGATGGGGATATCAAAATGGGGAAAATGTTTGAATACAGTAAACTATGGGAGGCAGAGGCAATGCACCTGTGCAATTCCTTCCTGAGTAAAGAAAAGAAGGAGAAAGCTAAAGAAGTACATGCAGATAACTGTTCCCAAGAGGAGCCAGGAGACCTGCAGAGGCAACTAAAAGGAAAGAGCCTGTGGACCTTACAGTTTGGGGGACCAGCACTGCAGAAGAAGCCACGTCCCACCTCTCAGGGGCAGTAACACTTGGGGTGGTTGGGAAGCCATAGAAGTGTGGAGCTCCCCAGACAGCAGCAGCAGCAAGGAGAGAAAATAACATGCTTTGTGCATCTGCCCAGCCTGCTTCCTTTTGGCATTACTTGAGACAGACTTAGCTGGTATGTCTCAAGTAGAAAAACACATCTGATTCATCACGGAATGTGCAGTGCCCTGCTGTGTTTGGGAGTCTCTTAAAAACAGCTTTATTGCCATCAGCTTGATAAACAAGGTACTTTTGAAAATTTAGAGAAACTGAAAAAACATGGTTCTTCCAATCCTTGAAGGACCTCCCTGTCTTACGTGGGCAACAAAGAACCTTTGCTGCTTCTTACAGGAGAAAAAGTTTAAGCTGAAAAAAGGTGAATTGTTGTCTGTATCGGTATCCTTAATATGCATGCAATGCAGTTTATGTCAAGTCCTGTTCTTTGACACCAGTAGGATGCTTGGATGAAAATTACTTGCTATTTATGTTTGATTATATTTCTAAGTTTTAGATAAGTCTCATGGGATGACCTCAACTGGACTTAGACTCCATGGAGATTTCATGGGTAATGGATGTGAAGGCCTTTATTATCAAAAGTATAAATTAACCTGATTAAGAAATATGAATTTATTTAATTGTAAAATAAATTTTAACTGTAACACAGTTGCAACACTTCAATGAATTACATGTTCTATATAGAGCATGGTAAGACTCATTCTCTTATAACTGATATCACATTGGTATTCTGCTTTATATATTTACCCATGATGAAAAGAATTTTAATAAGACTAAAGATTTTCATGTTCATTCTTAACCCTGCAGTGACTGTTGTTTCTTTTCAAGAAATAAAGGATAAAACAGCTCTGGTCATTCTTTAATAATGGGGGATATTTTTTCCATGCTTCAGTATTATTTGTTTGGGGTGTTTTTCAAATTATCTTTTACTTCTTACATTTGCAAGATATTTGTTCTCAACAGTGAAAGACATACTATAGCCTAACTTTTGGTTAATTATTTTATGTCATTATGCCTGACAATCTCAAACTGTGTGCGCATTGTGAGGCTGCTCTTCTACAAACACACAAACCATGAAAGGCAGAAGGACACACTTGCAGGGAAGAGAACTGGCAGAGAGAGGCCCCAAATAAGAATATTCTGCCTACGTCTGCACACTTTCCCTCTGTGCTCAGGTGAGAAATGGGCACCTACCTTTTCCAGGTACCTCTAAAACTTTGTTCTGAAACATAACCAGAACTCAAGCCTAAGAACTCAGGTCTTGTTCTAAGAGGGATTTATTAAACAGTGCTGAAGCTTTCAGTCTACAGATGAATTACAATTTTTCATCACACTCTCTCTGCCTCTTAAATCTACTAAGCAGAGTTGCTAAAGTCTCTGATATAATTTGGGTTAGCAGGAAGACTTGCTTTCTAAGGTGCTGGATGAGTGATTCATTATCCATGTTGCTACAAAGCTGAAGTTCAGTATATCAAAATAAGTGATGCACCAGTGCAGCCTAATAGTGGTGCACAAGGGAAGCCTTGCTCCTTCTCTTTGAAAATATTCTGTTCCATAGCTCTGATGATCTAGTAATCTTCTGCTTGCTTGCTTTCTTTTTCCAGTCTCTAAAGATAAAGCTATCTTTGGAGTGGCAGTGCATGTCATTTACTATGAGATAAGAAAGAACGGAAATACAAAATATTGCAAGGATGAGAATCAAATTTGGACATCTAAGATTTCATTCTTATCCCCCACTTTTTTTTCTTTCATTCTGGTTTATAAATCTAAATAGAAATCTTTGTTTATTCTTGGTTTAATGCTTTGTAGATCCTGAAGCTGCTTTTCATTCAATTCATGCTCACATGTGCCTGACATTTATAGAAATAGTTCCAACAGCTAACAGTAGTCCTTTCAAAGTTGTGCTTGTGTCATTAAATGTTTATTGTTCCCTTCTTTTGTAAAATATAAAGATACCCTCTCCTGCCCTTCACCAAGATAATTTCACACAACTTAATGAAGCTGACAATTAGGTCGTAAGTGTCGTGACTATACCATGACAGAGTGACTGCTCTTAATGGTACTTTGCAAACTGGAGAATGAGAATAATGGTATTCCAAACAGCTACAGATATGCATTATTTCTGAAAAATGGTACATTTTCATTATGGTTACTCTTTTACAAAGCAATGGCAAGTTACACTTCAATGTAATTTATTATGAATAGGTTCTGTATTAGCTTCATAGCTAATTCTCAAAATTACTTTTTTTTCCTCTGAAATGGATTCTGAGGTATTTATTGATAAAAAACCAAAGCCATCTGTGATCCCACATCATTTAATGGAAAAAATCATTAGGTACATCAAAACCTTTGTGTTTGATTAAGTCAGCAAATACTGAGGGATATATATATATATATATATATACACACACACACACACACACACATATATATATATATAATCTGTATCACCTATATCATCATATATATAATCAGGGGTATATATATATATTCTGAACCATATTGTAGTTCATTCCTTGATACTGAAATAATCCACTCTTTCCACTGAGCCACATCAGTCCATTTTAATCTCATCTTCCCTGTTTTCCCAACACAATTCTGAGCTCAACACTAACTGCAATTACAGGCATTCATTCGTCTGTTGGGTACCAAGTACTGCTCATCACAGAACCTACCCAGCTCTGACCTCCTGACAGATCCCACTAGAGTCTAATGTGAATTTTACCTAGCAGAAGGTCCACAGGAAAAAATAAAAAGGGCAGAAATGTATCTGTTTATATAAGATGCAATTACAAACATCTTCTGAATGGAAAAAAGACTTTCTAGTCCAAATAAGAAGTCCCAATCCCTCATCATCAAACAGATTTTTCCCAGTGCCATGAATTGTTTCAACAATGTAAATTGGCTTCTTCCCTAGCTCCAGCTTTTCAACATCACCTCATTTTTTCAGCCCTTATTTTGTCTCTGCTTCTCTCTGATTTAATCAAAGATTTGCTTTAGAAAAATTTCACCCATGTATCTACTACAGAATGTCTCTGAAAGCAAATCTGTGACCTTTTTTGTGGTGCCTGTCTCTCTTCAACATCCAGCTCTGAGCTGCTCTGTTTTCCTCATCCTACTCCTAAGTTTTTTACCTACTGTCAGCGATTATTTCTTTCATGCCCTAAACTGTCCTTTACATTCATTTATATGATAGCATAATTATTTTCTCAAGTTTTCTGCACTTCAGGGAAACAACATAAGTTTAATTCTAGACTGTATCATGAGGGAACAGAAAATCCTACCTTCTGTACTGATCCAGGTATTTCCAAAATAGGTTTATTCTGTACAAGAGTGAGGTCAAGAAATAGTTTAGAGGCTGCATACAACCATTTTTGGGTAGAACATTGTTTACCAATTTTTTAAGACTATGCATTTTCACAACAGCTTTAAGAGATGCTTCATGAAAACCAAATTAACACAAAGTCATGTCTCTTGTACAAAATAAGTGTTTTTTAATAAAA
Organism: Dicaeum eximium; assembly: GCA_013396995.1. Lineage (NCBI taxonomy): Eukaryota > Metazoa > Chordata > Aves > Passeriformes > Dicaeidae > Dicaeum > Dicaeum eximium. The sequence continues at coordinate 2,751,531 of VWZP01010273.1, forward strand.
ACCCCTGTAATTTTAATGTCAAACAACTCTGTGGTATTTATAAAAATTAGCATTTAAGAACTGCTTAACAGTTACATTTAATAATGTAAATTCTACATTATTTTTAATTCTACATGCATTGTCTGCAGTGTGTGTCTAAGTTTCCAACAGCTGAGGAACCTAATTTTTTATACTGTATTAGTGAGCAAAAGATGCAGCTGTATTCCAAAGTCAATATTTTCCTCAAGTGTCTCCTTTTTCTGCCACACTTTTTCTTCTGAGTGTTACTGGTCTTCAGCATTGAAGGAGATATCTACATATTTGTAATTCTTTCCCATTGTTAGTTCGTGCTCTATAATTTATCAAATATCAACTTGCTCCCCTTTCATGATTAAAAAGCCAGGGTTACTATTTTACAAAGCATGCAAGACATTACTCTAAAGGTTGTTTTGATATTTTTAACTGGAGAGAAGAATGTTTTTCCTTTTGCTCTGGGTTACTATGCAGAGAATCATCACCCTGAAATATCACACCTCTGATGTTAAAAGTGCACCTTAAGAAAGAAATGCTGTGGAATGCATCATGACCACCAGTAATACAAAAAACCCCCAAACAAATATATAAATAAGTAAATTAAATAAGCCCTGAGGCTCCAAAAGAATCCCATTTAGGATATATCTATCAGAAAATGACACATTTTTATTCAAGACGACAAGAGGCCTGGGGAGTGTCTGCCTTCATTATTCTCTTCTGGTTTCCTTTTCGATTTTCTTTTACTTGGGGTTCAACTGCAAAATCTCTTTCATTACTATTACCAGAACAAGTGGATATCATTTGCTCATCTGCTCCTCTGTTTGTTCAGAATACAGGACTGTAAGCCTATTCTTTGCCTTCTCCCAGCCCTTCCTCACTTGCCCATATCCAGAGCACTTCACCACTCCCCAGGGCCTCTTGCTGGCCCCATTGACTACTGCTTTGGCTTCTTTGCACAACAGGTCCTTGACTCTGCACCTCACACTGGCTCTTTCATCTCACCTTGCATTTCTCCCCTCTACATTCTACTTTGTTCAAACCAGAAAAGTAGAAAATAATATAATTTTGTCTTTTGTTCTTTGCATGTGCTTTTTTAAAGTTATGTTGGATGGTTAGAGCCTCTTTCTCACCTCACTGACACTTATCTGATTTTTGATTTCCTGTAATCCTTGCTGCTGTTTCAATCTTCAGCCCTGAGAAAACTGAGCAGCTTTATTATTATTGTCACACTAAATTTACATAAAACTGAACATGGGACTATAATAATTTATATTAAATTTTAAATTTTATTATTATTGTCATACTAAATTTACAGGTAGCTAAACATGGGACTGTAATAATTTATATTGCATTTTGAATTTAAGCCCAGATTAGCGTTTGTATTTGCTTTGTGTCCATGGTATCCAGATATAAATCTATCGAAGCTACAGTTTTTAGGTAAATCTCAGCAAGTGGGATAGAAACTTTGGGTGTGTAGCAAAAGACCAATGTGTACCTCACTGAAGGTGGACAGATTTGAGTTGTGCAGTCACTAACTGTGCTGGGTGTATTTTCAGGGACCTTGTGAAACCTTCACAAAGACCATTGGGATGCTTTCTAGAGAATATTAAAATTACAGGTGATATTTCATCTATCAGCCTTGAATATAAAGCAAATTTCTGGCACCGCAAAGAACTGTTGAGTTGCTCTGTAGTACTTCTGTATACAACAGCCAGGAGAGGTGAGAGAATTCCTGCCAGGTTTCATCCAGGAGTGCCTCCACCACAGATCCAGGGGGAAAACTAAAAGCACATGACCAGGGCACAGTGTTATGCTCACAACATACAGTGCTTTTTGTTTCAGGGAATTTTTCCATGAGAGGTAATAACTTCATGTTTAGCAGTCCTCAGTGGACTTTTCTTCCCTGAATGTGCTCTGTTGTTTTTGAGCCTGCATCCATTTACTATAGGAAATGTCCCGTGGAGCTTTCCTAGCGAGGCATTGCACTGTTTGAGAAAATTCATCCTTGCTTTGCTTTGAAGCTGCCTCTTGCTGGTTTATTTGATGGCCATCAAGTTGTGTATTAGAAAAGACACTGAGTGGGTCCCTGTTCATCTTCTCAATGATTCTGTGAAGCACTGCTGCATTCCCCCTCTAGTTGCTCTTTTCAGCCTCAAGTGTTCTGGTCTTAATAAATTCAGTGGCTTCATACGCAAAGTCATTCCATACCTTTAGACATACCTATTTATTTTTCTGCACTTCCCCAGCTCTGCTATGGAAATAAAGCAATATTCAAGATAAAGAGCATCCTGGATTTATACAAAGGTATAACTTTTCTTTGTTTTTGTTTGTTTGTTTGTTTTAGTTTTAGTTTTTCAATAGTTGCTAAAATTCCATTTTCTTTTTAAGGGACTACCAAGGTCTGAAATTATGTTTTGACAGTTCTCTCTACTATATCTCAAGATCTTATTTCTTAAATATCTTTTTTTTTTTTCCTCTCTGAGGAATATTACATCCCTTTTCATGGAATTCACCTAACATTTTATCATCTCTTTGTTATTTGTACTCATCTTTTCCACTCTAAAAGTGCCAGTATAATTAGAAAACCTTTTCCGGTAACTTTTGAAAAGTACGTACATATTACTAAACCTTGGTTTTGATTTTGGATTCAGTCAGAGGAAACACCTCTTTAAATACGCCTTTAAAATATGTAACTCTAAAAACTTGCAAGTAACTAATAGGTCTGTATGTATAATTGTCCTAAACCAGCACTGAATTATAATGTGAAATAAAACCATGCACACAGCTTAACATTTGTGTACTTGATTAAACAAATCAAGGTTCAGTTTTTTCTTCTTGACGCTGTTCAAGGAAATGTCATGAAAGCAAAAAGATTATGATCCATCAGTATCCATATGTAATTAAGAGCTCTGTATTAGTGAAAAAGCTCAGTGAGTAATGAAAATTTAAAATCTATTTTTCAGAATAACTCCAGCTTACCAGAAAGGAATAGCAGGAATACCTTAGGCCCTTATCCTCTTGGGATGCAAATGTTTAATGTTATATGCTTTTATAGATTTAGAGGTAGGTAATCATTATTATATGAACTGTCAATGAAGAACACAGAAAACGCCCAAGATCTAAGGGTAGGTGTAATCATTACCCAGTTATTTTCACATGGCTATGTGGCTTGTGGTGATGGGAATGACTGGACTGGTGGCACTCACTGCTCTGATTTAGAGCAAACCTTGCATTCTCCAGAAATGAGAGATCCTTTTGCAAGCATCAATGAAATATAGAGTTTGCTATAGATTTTATATAACTCTTCTTATTCACCACCTGTATATAAGATGTAATTAATACTGTTCTTAAACATATTTTTAGAATAGCTTTATCAAGTAAAACTCCTATTTTGTTTTTATTTGGAGTCTATTCGAATATAACTGTTAAATATGGCTGATAAACAGCAAAAATGTGCCATATTATTACTCACTTATTTCCTAAGTCACTCAATAATGGTTTTGAACCATTATCATTCCATTCAAAGTTTAAAGAACTGTTAAAAGTGTTCAGAAACAGGAATGATTTGAACTTTGGAAGTAAATTTTTTTTTTGACTGATGATGAGATACTAGAGAAGATGTCAGTCTATAAAGTTTAACAGAGGGCAGAAACTAATTACTATTTTCTCAAGTCACATACTGCATGGTACCAGAAGACAGACTATAGCTAAATTGTCATTTTCTCTTAAAGATTGCACAAGGGAGTCCAGGTGCCTGTATTTATGAAAGAATTTTAGAATTACAGGTTATATTTTGTTTAACATTCTTGAAGTAAATGCAAGGCTGAAGCATTTCTCCACAAGATAATTATTCCTTTATTATGTCAATAAAATGATCTGAAATAGTCTGCTTTGCTATTATTGGTTTAATTTATTAGCAAAGTGTATATTACATGCTTGAGCCCTTTAAATTTTATATTTTTAAATATTTTAAAATTAGGACCATTTGAACGTATAGGTACTGGTGGTTATGAAAAATATGTACCTTGTAAGATAAAGTATAACAAATAATTGATTACAAATGATCTGATCATGTGTCACTCTAAAAACATGTCCTACACAAAGGAACACAATTCTACTTTATTTAATTATTTGAAATGCCCTCATTTAGATTTCAGAAAGCTAGATTACATTAACCTAATTCACTCATCCTGAGAACTTTAATTCTATAAGTCTACTGAGCATTTTTAATGAACTTATATCTGACAGAAGATGAAGCATAGTCAAATTTTAGGATAAATACTGTTCTTTAAGATATCTCGTAGAGTGTTTATTATTGAGGAATTCTGTGTCAAAAAAGTAATAAATTTCTTGGCATTCTCATTCTATACCATTTTAATAGAAAAAACAAAACACAAGCTTGTACACTTTTTTTCTTTATTTGCATTTAAATGCAGAAGTAGAAAAATACTTTCTTGAGTAAATAAGCTTGGAAGAATTTCAGAAACCTGATAAATATCAATTCTGTTAAGGTAAAGTTCCAAATAAATTCCACTTGTAACTGTGAACTGGTTTATGAATTGGTTTAAGGAAAAAAAGTATCAGATTTATTGAAATCATTATTATCATTGAACTATTTTGATGTTTACAACAACTGAAAGCAGTAGAAATGTTTAACTGGGAGAAAAACACAATCAACATCAAGATAAATAACATGCACTTCTCTAAAATGCTCCTTTTAAAAACTTACTCCTCACATTTTTTTCAGTCATCTTTACCCTTAAATAAAGAAAAAGGAGGAGAGGAATATACTGTGTCTTTAAAAAATATGTGTATTTGAGATCATTCCTTCATTAATCTCTGGAGAAATCTGTTCAAATTCCTTTGTTTAAGTTATTTTCTTTAGAAGCCCTGTTCTTTCCCATCTTCTATGATGTACAGGCTTTTAGTCAGGGCTTTTAGGCTTAATGATATTGATTTCACCACCTTGATGGAGCCTGCCCAAGTGATATGTTCTCCACCCTGTTAAAAACATAATTTTGGAGGAGAAATCATAGTTAAATTTTAATAAAGTATTGCCTGAGACAGAAAGAACTGAGTTTAAATTTGAAGTTTTCTTCTTACATGTTGAGCTGCCTAAAGCTGCCATCTCCTTTCATTTTTCATCAAAGACTCACAAATAGCTTTTATATCACACACCTATGCACACTAGACTATTTCCTCAGATGGATATTATTTCTTCTGTATGTAGTCAAATTGATTTTTCTGTATTTTATTGCATAACAATAAAAAAAAAATTAATCTGAGATCATGGTGAACAAACTCAGATTTAGTGTGGTCCAAAGAGAATTTAAAGAAGTAAGGAAAAAGTCTATTTTTGTTTCAAGAACTATGTTTTCAGAGAGATAGTGAGGCTTGTATATACAGTTATGGATCTAGTATGTGGGCTTGGAAAACTGGATAAATGGCACATATGAGTGCTTGATCAAAGCTTTTTACCCCAGATGTTTTCATGTATCTTGTCTCCAACAATGGCCAGATGAGAAAATCCAGGAAAGGGGTTTTAGAAACAGTGCCTGTACAAGCTGATGTCTTCTCTGATACACCCCTGCAGAAGTTTAAGGACTCCCTGTGCTGCTGTACCAGCTCTGGTTTTGTGTTTAATGTTCCCTGATGAGTCAATCTTTCATCAGTTTTCTGAATTTTAACAGACAACATCCCGAGGCAGAGAATTTCAAAGTTTAATGTAAATTGTGAGAACAGCTTGTGTGACTTTTCAGTCTGGAGCTTGCTGATTTCACTGGGTACCACCAGGCAGTTGTGCCATAAGGAAGGGATGATTCACAGCCCCATTCTCTGTCCTGTCTGTCGGCCCCTTCCCAAGATGAGGAGCTCTGGAGTACTTAGCTTTACCCTAAAGGGGAGACAGGAAGATGTATCATATATTTTATCAGATTTCAGTAGACTTATGCTGCTGCAGCTGAGCTGGTACTAAACTTCAGAGCTGCTTGACTAAAGCTGGCATGACTTCCCTGCAAAGTCACATCAGATTCTGCAATGCAAAGCTTCTCCAGTGAAACAGCTTCCCATACTTCATGGTCGTCTGCTACAATGGAGCTCTTGATATTTCTCTCCAAAGAATTTGGTACTTCTAAAAGTAATCATTTATTCATGACAGTTTGAACTTTATTTTTTTTCTAGCTGTATTAAGCCTGAAAAATTAGCTCCTACAAAATGAACCTGAAGCAAAATCTATTCTGCTTCTTAGAACCTACTCCATGTGTAGAGTCATATGATTAGTTCCTGATTTAAACCTCAATTCCAAGCAAAAGCTTCAGGCCAAAATTGCTCCTTCAAGGTAATTGTGCCAGGAGTGTTGAATTCCAGTGGTGGGTTGGAATAGTTGGTGTGTGTTTCAAGTTTCAGGAATTAATAAAATCTAGTCTTTTTATGTGTTGGCACTGAAGAGGAGACTTCAATCTCTGTAGTAGAAACATTGAACTGGGTCTAAATACTCTTAATTCATATAAACAGACCACTATTTTTAGTTTCTGTGTACTAAATTCTGTCTAATTTTAATTAGACATCTGTAGTGGATTTATTTTGAAAGAGCATTGTAAATATAATTTTTAAAAGACTAGATTTCCTACACCCGACCCCAGAATGCAGTCAGACCTGGGAAATTTTACAATTGTAGAGTAAATACAATAATTTATCCTCTCCTTGTGTCTCTGGAAACTATTTTTTTTTTAATTTTATTTTTAAAGTATACTTTTGAACTGACAGTGAATCCTACAAGAGAGCAAAATGTTCCCTGAGTCAAACTGAGCAGAATATGGTGTGGGGTATGCTGGGCAAACAGTCAGCTGAATGCTTTTCACAGAGATTCAAAATCCCTCCTTGATTACTGTATTTGGGTAGTGTTCTGCAGATGCAGAAAGCTGCCTCCAGAAGAGAGGCTCTCTCTCATGTTGCATGGACTACAAGGAAAACAGAGACTTAGTGACCTTCAGAAAGACACTGTAAGCCATAAAAGTAACTGCCTAAAACAGTGGAAAGTCTGAAGGAGTAAAAAGTTGTATGAAACAGATCATAACTTTCTGAAGAACAGAATCCTGTTCAGCAACTGAAAAGTATTTGAAGCTTTACAGGAGGAGACCAATTAACTTCATGGGTTCCTGCTGCTCAAGGGTACATCCTACGAGTTAATGCATATCACAGGCCCCCAACTCACACTTTACTACTCCTTTGTTGGACACCTGTAAGGTAGACCTAGCTAAAGACTAACTTGAATAAAACACATTTCCAAGGAAGATGTTCCAGTAACACATTGAATCTTGTTTTCTCCCAGTGGTTGGACGCTGAATGTGCAGCAGTGGTGGGACAGGTGGGCTGCACAGCCCTTCAGCTGCTGTTGGGTGTTTTTTGCAGGAGCAGATGCTGCACCTCGGGGTGCTAGCACAGAGAAGGAAGGGACTTCCAAGTCTTGTGAAGTAAATACACTCTTTCCACCCACTAATAATCGCTGCTTTCCAGGCTCTAAGGTAAACAGACTGCAGATGCCATCGGTTAAATGGGAAAATAATTCCTGATCTGTAATATATTTCTTGTTTGGATTTAAGAAATGTTTCACCCATTAACTTGTCAGGACAAAATAAATCAAAAAAATGTGTCTGGAAATGTCTGCCTTTGCTCCCAGACATTGGGGATACGCTGTTCCTAAGTGCACTGAGCACCTCTGGGTAGCACTGTACAAGTAGTGCTCCACTAGGCTGTTAACAGAAATGAGAGTGCTTGCATGAGACTACCCCCAGAGAAAACTATTTTTAATAAATAAATGTGTTCTCAGGCAAAAATTTCATATTCTTTGTCATCTATTATCTGTCCTGCCCAGGATGGTGAGACAAGTAGCAGTTTTTGTCATTTAATGATACATTTATAAAGCACAGTCCGTTTGCAAAATTAGAATTTGGAAATTATGACATTTATTGTAGGTGCTGGAGCAGCAATTTTACTTGCTTTTTAGGAGATAGATTTTCTATACTTTCAGCTTTCTGAAAAATTGATTGCTGGGAACAAAACTGTCTTTGTTTAGTATCTTGTCATGCTTCCAAGGAAGTTAAGATTGTGATTGTTCAATAGCAGTAGGAGAAGTGATAATTTTACATTTAAAGTGCCAAAAACTACTTAGAGGAAAGGTTGAGGGGAAATGTTTTCCATTTGTTAAAAAGAATACTTTAATACTACCTCCAAAATATCAAGACACAGGAAAATGCACAAGGAGAAACATTTTGGAAATTGTAAATGCTCCATAGTTTTCCCTATATCTCCACTTGTATTACATTTATAAAATTTGGAAGTAATATAAGAACCTATTTACCCCTGTTTCTTGGTTTATGGGAATACAGCAACCCTTTCAGTAAATTTAAAAACAAAGCCCTTAAAAAAAAAAAAGCATAAAAATGAGTAGGAAAGAAAGAAATGAAACATAAACCACAGCTGGATTTGCAAGATTTCTCTAAGATGTAAAGTGCACAATACACTAAATATGCATCTTCTTAAAAACTCTTGGTACCTTAGCAACATCAATATTAGTATTCAGTTTTTTATGGTAAGATTAACAAAGCAATCAAGATGTATCCAATATTGAACACAGAGGAAAAAGTCGATATTACAATTTCAGAGAAATCATATCAAAAAGGGACAGTTGTGTGATATTTGGAATAACAAAAACAGCATTTAAACCTCTGGAAAGTGTTCAAAATGCAGGGAACCGAAAAGAGAAGGATGTGTAAATGAATGCCATCCTCAGAAATGCAACAGTTGTAGCCTGCCTTTGGTAACAGCTAGAACAACACCACTAAGGTGCATGGGGAGGCTGAAGGGGATTTGGCACTTAATAGGATATGAGTAGGACATGTTTCCTTTGTATAACACATAGAACTTTTGACCTGGAGCTCAATTAAAATGAATACTTTCTCTACAAGAAGCAGAGTAATTCAGCAGAGGATTTGTATGTTTGAAGAAATCTCTTTGCCACAAGGAGTGATACTGAAAGATAAATAGGATGTTTCTCCATTTCCTTTTGTTTTTCTTTTTTTTTCTTCTAGACGATAGTGACCTTAAGACCTCTGTTGTATGAGACTCCAGAATTGTAGGAACCATGTTTTTCAACTATTTTTAAGAAAATAAAAATATACATGATGTGTATCCCAAGCCCAAGGGATTTAAATTATGCTCTGGATAAGATATTTTGAACAGACCAACAAAAACAGGGTTTTATCTCTGAGGTAAATGGGCTGAAACAGATGAATGGCAATTCTTTCACATTTATATCAGACAAAAAGCAAACTGGAAATGTATGTTTCTTGAGTCAGTTTAATTGTAGTTTTTCAAAGCTTAATAATACATTGTAGAAACATGAACAAAACATATTCCTCTGTTACATTTTTTGGTCTTCCTAATTTGAATATTCTGATACAAAAGCATAGCAATTATAGCAATTTGTGGCAATTTTTTATGCATGCATTAAAATGAGGTTTTTAAATGTCTGAATAATATTGTAGTAACAAATATTTAAAAACCAGACTACAGTAAGATCTTGGTACATTTAATGTAAGTCATTAAGATAACCCAAAGTTCATTTATTAATTCACCACTCTGTGAAATCTGGGATTATTTGAGGAGTAATCAGTGAATATCTTTTGTACCTGAGGTTTTTGAGACCAAGCACATTGTAGTTTTTTATCTCAGACAGATATTCAGCTCAAACACGTTAGGCAAAGTAAAGGTCCATGGAAGGGACGACAAATGGGAATGTTTCCTGATTTCATGGTGCTTTCAAATTTCACTGAGCAGTGCACTGCATATTTTCACAAATAGAACTTAGGTAGTGTATTAATTATGAAACAGCTATTCATTATGCTAATTAGGAAAGTAATCATGACATCTTTTTAAAAATCAAAATTTTCTTCCCTTGATACAAAAGCCACTGGTAAGGAGCAGTGAAAAGACCTGACTTGATTCATTCCTAGCAAACTGACTATGGGATCAAGACTTAGAAAGCACTTTCAGCTGGTTAGAATGCTATGGCAGTTTTGTTTTTACATTGCTTTCTTTAATATGAGGAGCTATGTCAGTTTATTTGTACTCTCTATTAATCATTAGAAAAGTTCTTAGACATCCCTTTGGCCTAACTTTTGTAAACTGTGGGATGAATGGAGGAGGGAAACACAGCTGTATTCCCTGGGATGATTAGGATCAAATGAACCCATGTTTAACACCCTTACCTCATCAGAAAAAGAAACTGCATCTCATGGTCTATCTGCACAGGTTTCCTTGGCTCTGCAAAGTAGGAGGCATGGAAATGCTGACCATGGACTAGGTATGAACTTCCCATTACATGCCTCCATTACTGCTTTTCAGTCCCATGCTGGAGACTGGGGAATGTTCAGGGCATTTTAAGAATTTGATCCATTTCTGTAAAATGTGGAAAGGCAGAAAACAGTGATTTCAGGTAATTTTCAGACATATGCTCTTCTATTTGTATAACAACTATTTATTGAATAGCAAAAATATTTTAAGCAGCTCTCAGGATACTATGAATAATTTTAAATGAAACTAGACTGCTACATTTCTGGTACTGAATTCCTCATGGTGTACCTGAGACCTGCGAGCACCCTATTTTACTTTATGGTTTTGGTCTTGAGAGAGAAGAGGAAAAAAAAAATCTATCTAGATGTGTATTGCAGGTTGTCAGAATGCAGAATGTCAGATGCACAGAACTAACAACTATTTACATCCTGGCACCAAAACACACTGGAATACTATTTTTGAAGATACAGTGATTAAAATACAATAATATGAAGCATTCAGAATCACAATATTCATAAATCACATAACGCTTAAGGAAATGGCAATGTTTCTTTATTCACTTTCTCTGCTTATTTGGGCTGTGTCTACACAGCAAATGGATGACTTTTTCCACTAGTATGCATCCAGGACACAGAAAAAGGAAAGCTGTGAGCAGGGGATTTTTGTTGTGATTGTTAATTATTTTTTGAAATCTGTTTCCAGGGATCATGGCTTTCTAAGAGCTGTAACTAAAACAAATTTTCTAGTAGAACTAATATGTTTTTTGGGTTCATAAAACCAGGAAATTCTAATTGTTTCATGTTAATGAAGAGAGAGTAAAATTGCTGACAAGCTTCCTATAAATAAAAGAACCCCTATTTTTTTCATGGCATAATTTTTTCTACAGTCTACAGAATCCTATATTTATCTAGTTAAAACAACATTTTTTTCTTTTAGAATTAGATATTCAGCTCACATTCAGGCCCTTAGAAATTATCAATAAATCTGTGGTGAGTTTGCATAAGTATTTTTCTCAAATGAATCAAGTCCTTGACTGAGATATTTTAATTGCTATAATTTGAATAACTAATTCCAAGTTCTGAAAATTAGGTGAAGGTAGTATGTGATTAACTGCTGGTAATGAAGCCATTACCTGATCAAGTAACATTTCATTCTTGGAACTGATTATCTCTAAATGCAAATGAAATTGATCTGAATTGTCAATTTTTGTTGGATTTATAATACATCTTTTAAATATTCTGCAACTACTGTTATACAGCATACTTTGCAATTTTTATTCTTCTGGAAGTTCTGTAAGTTTACTTATGGTACCTTCCCCTCCCTTCCTTGGGAGTGTAGCAGTCATCTGTATCATCTGGTTAATCTAGCTTTAAAAATAATGTTCCTTATACGAACATCTGCCAATAACTTCTGCCCTTATAAATTCATTTAAGAGAATAAACTCTGATCTTAAGTGTATCACCCGGTTTAAGGGTAAAAATATTCAAAAAATAACACTGCTAATTCAAGAGTAGACAAGCTGTATTTGAAATTTAAACAACCAGAATGGCAAAAAATATGGTAAAGTACTTTACATTTCTTCTTTTGTGGAGATCCAGGCTTGGGGGTTACTTGCAAACTCTTGTGCTCTCCTCGTACAGCTCCTTCACACCCACAGCCACCCACATTTGTGCTCACCACACCTGCATGATCACTCACATGCAAATCTACATTCAGTCCACTACCTATGAACCTTTCTTCTTTCTTTGAGAGAGGGGGAAATAACATTTTCAGTAATTAAATGTGTATATCCATATTCCCCCACCAGACGGGGTCATTGTTCACTCATCCAAAATGTCAAATATCTCTGAACATGTTAGGGAGGCCTGCACAACTTAAGATAAAACATTTCACCATCTAAAGTTTGCTCTTGCATTTAGGATTAATTCTGTCTTTAGAAAGCCATGGTTGCATACATGTCTAATAGTTTGGTATTTACCACTGAATTCTAACACAACTAAGAAATCAAAATCGTTAGAATAAAAATAGCAGTTAGACTCACTTTTTATACAGCTTAGCACTTTCCAAATGATGCTCAGTCCTGGTAAATCCAGGCAAACTCACAAGAATGTTAAAAAAATATAATCAGCACTTTACTTCTTGTATTTGTTTTATCCAGTCCACTTCTAAAAGTTAGTAATGCGTTTGTATGAAGATAAAGTTGGGGTTACTAAACATGTCACATCTTGAGAATGGTGGAAGAATAGAAAAAAATGCACTCTAAAAAGTGATATTAAGAGAACAGAGCAATTTTATACTAAAAAAGTCTTAAACAAAAAATATACAAGCATTGCAAAAAGTGTTCTACATACTGGAAGGGAGTTTTTACTAATCTTACTAGTTTTTAAATGTGACATTCCTAACTGAGAAGCATTCACTGGCAATACTTAAATTGATGCAACAGGAACCTCCGGCAAGTAACACTAAAATATCCTTCATTATTTGGTTGGATTTAATCTATATTTGGAAAAAAAAAAAAAACAACCAAAAAAACCCCCTCTAATTCCATTTATCAGAAACATTGGAAAGATTGTATGTTTGTCCACATGAAATGTGTTATTTTTATTAACAAGGCCAAAATTATTCAAAACAGATGTCCTTCCTGAGATAGCTGGGGATGTCTGATAATAATTCCCCATAGTATCATGATTGACTTACCTACAATGATGATTTGCTTAATTTTTATTTTCTAGTTGTGTTTTTATCCATACGTACCAAAAATAAAAACAGAGAAAAGGAAGCCTAGTTTTGAAAAGGAAACGAAATATTTGTGAACACATGGAACTGAAAACCATCCACAGCAGCAAAATTAATCCTAAGAATATTAATGACAGAAAAATATAAAGTTTTTATCTTCATTATGCAAATGGAATAACAGTAATAGAACTATTGAAACAATTTATCACATGAGGGTATTTTCATGACAGGAGAAGAAAATCATCGTGGCATTATGTGGGCTTTGCAAATGATCAGCCTACAGAGATTCTGTGACAATAATAGCAAACAGGGACATAGCTAAGTGTTCTACATCAATCTGACACTAATAATGAAAGATTGCTGCAGGAATACAGATAATTGTGCTGGAGAGACCTGTGCTGTCTGTAAATAAGGTGGGTTAGCCTATATCAGGTTCTGAACTGTACAGATATTCTGTTACATACCAAATATGGATTTTAAGAAATGGAATGGAAATCAGACAATATATCTTGACCATTGCATTTATAAAAAGGATATAATTTTTTCGCCAAGAATAATTTCTAATTATGTAGCCAAGCTGCATAAGCATTTACATCATGCTTCTCTAAATAAGCTGTAAATATGCAAGAAATAAATCAATTACATTTTACTTTTACACACTTGTCATCTCACATTCAACCTAGAGTAGGGTTATCATTAGGATGATAAAAAGTTTTGCCAAACTGAAGGAAAAAGCATTTGCTCTTCTAATAATTTACAGGAGACAGTAATGTTGAATGGTCTACAAATTATGCAAATATCTTAGATGAATGTGCTGGGTACAAGATACATCCAGTTTTCTTGGGTAATGGTTTTACCACTTACCATTGCCATAAAATAGCAAAATGATTAGGTGATGGCCCAGTATGCTAAATATCCATCAAGTAAAACAATGCAGAATAAGTGATGTTAAATGTGGTTTGGTATTACATCAGCATTTCCTTGATGAATCCACATCCCTATGTTCTTGCTTACTGTAGAGTCAGATATCCCAGAAATGCAAGACTTCCCTAATAAAGGTTCTCCTTTTGCCACTTAGATTACTATGTTCTGGTTATAAGGGATCTATTTCAAATTAAAGTGTTATGCAATAAGAATAAAGCAGGAAGAGCCTAGGCAATGCCTCCAAATTAATTCTTAAAATGAATGAGCTTCTTCCAACATCAGTAAGTTCTAAGAAAATATGTCTTCCCTGGATAATAAGAAATCCCCAGGCTGGCTAGGATTAGCCAGCAGCATTGTACACTCATTTTCAAAGGCGGAAATGTACTAGAGCCCTTCACAAAGACCACACTGAAAAGAGAAAATATAAACGTCTCTTGAAGTCTATGCTAAATAGGTGTTGATATTTTCTTATCTAACACATGTGATATCAGTTAGACTATATAGTTTCTGGAATTACAAACTGCTTTCTTCTTGCAAGGCTTTCATGTGAGCTAATCCTTCTCATATGGAGCAAGTAGTCAGTATGACACACAAATGGCTAATAAGTGCAAGAGTAGGACAAGATGAATGTGTTTGTTGAAATTAGCACTATATCAATCACTAATTCTTGACAAGGTGTGAAATAGTTAATATTTTTACAAAGCAGCAAACCTATTTTACATGCAAAAAAATAGTATGGCTCTCTAGACCCAGAATTCTCTGGGAACATATCTGGTTCAGCACTAACAACATATATGTATAAAAAGAGCCCAGTTACAGAAATGGAGGTATTTAAGAGCTGAATCACTGGAATGTGTGTGTATGATGCTGGTTTCTTCAGGAGTGTACAGTCACATCTTTTGATGCAAAACCAAAGATGACTGGAAAATCATCTCTGATTGGACAAATATTATACCTGTTTGGTACATTTGTCCCCTTGGGTCAGCACTGAATTTCTCATTTAGAGTCATTCTAGAAAATCCATCATTTTATAACAGCACTGTTCACATGGTGGATACCCTGCAATTGAAGTGTTATAAATACATAAATGCTTTTACAACATAAACCTTTATAGCACTGCACACTGGGTCTTTAAATATCCTTCACTGTCAATGCAAGCATTCCTTGAGTCTCACATGCCCAGCTACAGAATTATATAACAATATTACAATGCAGCAAGAAGTTCAAATTATTCAGTAGAGTTTTCAGGAAGTTTTCATAAAATATGCAGGTCTTTTCTATCTTTAACTATATTTTCCCCTTTACCTAGGCCCCATCCCTTTTTGAACACAGTCTTGAAATTGTCCTTCATGTTATTCCATTTTTCAGATAGTTTCCAAGTGGGGATGTTAACAGTTGCAGTGACTCAAAACAAAAAGGCTCAGCAGTATTAAACATGAAATTGTATTGTGGAATCTATATGCTCTCTAGGTCATGAACCTCAACTGAATTTGTTGCCTTCAATTTGGAAATCCAGTGAAAAATGCTGTAGTTTAATAACTGCAGTATAAAATGGAAGGCATTCCCAGTTGTGCCTTATAGTAAGTTCTGTGACCTAGGGTAACTATTTAAACTCTGAGAGCAGGTTTTTTTCCTCTCCCCCATTTTCTTTCTGTAAGGGCTATTAAAAAATATAAATAAATTTTAAAAAATATATATGCACCTGTGAATTTGAGCTCCTAAACTAGCAAATCTTGTGGTTCTTTTCTTAGAGGAGAGCTGATAGGGTGATGTAATAGTTTTTTTCAACTTTCATATCTGTGAATATATGAATAATTTTGTTCTTTACTGAGAAAACAATGTATAGTTCATTAACATGAATGGGCCCAAATGAGAACACCAGTATAGACAGGGAATGGGAAATACAATCCAGGATCTCACTCCATGTAAACTGATGTTGACTAATTCAGGACACTGGTCCCTCAGGAACACTGGTTCCAGGTGACACAGAAGTTAGCACAGCCTGGGTACATTTGTGAAATAGAATGGATATAATCAGTGAGGTAACTCGAGACTTATGGCAGGAGAAGTGAAAGTGTGCTCTTTTCTATAAGGAGGAGTACAGGTGAATAATTAATAACAAATTCTTTATTTGTTCATTATATTTTATCTCTTTTTCTGTGCAATATTTGTCCGTATACAGGCCTTTATTTTCTCCAAGTATTCATCATTCACTGTATTATTTCTCTGAGAAATTTTTATTCTGAAGATTGTCTGTTAGAAGTTCATTGCAAGCATTCATTATTCAAAATTTGTGCTGTTCATTATTTAAATATATAATCTAGTATAGTTTTGTTTCTTTGCTTGGTGACTGGTTAAGCATAATTCTTAGATTTCCAGTGTGAACTGTGAATTGGAAACTTGCTTTCCAAGTTTATTATTAAATACCATTTATTTGTTGCTGTGTCAATAAATTTAAAAAATATTGCAAGGACTGTGAAGATCTCAAACAAATGGGTGCAGCACTTCATGGGATATAATTTATCACTGAAGCTACATATCTGTGAAGACATTTTATTTGCACTATGGTGAGCCCTGTGTTTATCAAGTGCTCTTATAGAGATGTTTACCCAATTCTAATGTTACTTTGTTGGCATTTCCTGGAAGATTGTCAGTAAAAAAGGAAATTATATGCATTGCTCATTTGACTTGTTTTACCTCTGTTGCTGACCAAAACAGGAATTTTCTCAAGGAGAAGGCCTGCATCAGCAACACGTGACAAGCAGTCCTTTAAACTTTATCCTATCCTACTCCCTAATACATCTTGTTTAGTGCCATTTTCCTTACTTATATGAAATTTAAGCTGAAATTCTGACTGAAATTTCTGAAGGCAATTACATTTTATAAACTGGCAGAGAAATTTTTAACAGGCAGAGAAGTAGAATGTAAGTCCTCATGGAAGAAAAGTAAGTAGAAAAGAAGCATTAAAGCAACCTATGCTGGCAGACTTAATAATCACCAGAATTAAATGTTTTGATTTAATTTTGTCTCATGATATTCTAAAATGCTTCTCGTGGAACAGCTTGATTTCCATGATTTCTGCCATATCCATCAATATTTTGACTGTACATTTTAGTTGTATCATGTAAGTGATATCCCAAATTGAAGTTAACCCAAGTTTTCTATTTCAAGTCCTTTTCTGAAGTCATACTCCAAAACTGTACATGCCAGGTTATTCCTTCAGCATTTATTCAGTGCCAGCTCCTCAGCACTGTTGGATTTCAACAAGGAGTCAGGAAAACTTTGCATTGGTGGCTTCTTTCCTCTCAGTCCTCAATAGTGACTCGGTGTGGAACTGGGCTCTCTGGCAAAGTGTGAAGAATTGTATTATATTTTTGATACTATGTAATTAACCAATATTTGAGGATCAAATTGGGATAACTGCATCTCCTATGGCATTCCATTTTTATTAACATGCAGTAGGATGGGATATAGACATTGATTTCTTGGATAGTCTAAGGTTCTTTTTGAACAAATTATGAACAAAATGGCTTATGGCTTTGACTATGTTTGTGTGTGGCAAATGCTGCTTGAGAGCATCTATTTAATCTTTCCTTTAAGACAATTAAAAATACAACTGTATTTTTATATGCTCACACAGTGAAAACCTAGGAAGGGGGTGTTCTGAGGAAGAAGCTGCCATTAATGGCATTTGCAAATTAGCACTAAAAGACTTTGTCTGTCATGGCATATTCTATTACCATGCTTGTTATCCCCAGCAGCAAGGCAAAATGAGGAAAAAACTCCTGGTTTGGTGAAAGATCAGTCATCATTTCCCTGGGACTTGATTTTTTAAGATACTTTTTATGAGTTCGAGAGAATCTTGTTTTATATTCAAAGTCACTGAAGTTCCTTATCATATATACTTATCAGTGCAACCCTGAGTCATCCCTTTGCAAGCAGTTGCATAAATTATGTACATAGACATTTTCCTAGGTAGGTCTAACAGTAGTTATATTATAACAGGAAGGAATCAGTCACACAGTAACAGTAACACTCATCCTGGAGCAATGCATCAACTTCAGAAAGTCAGCTCAGCATAAATGACATTTCTCTGAGTCATCTCACTTGTGAACGAGCTGTCAGAATAAATGGAAAGAACTGAAAATTTTTCCATCATCTAAAAAATACATGACACATTGAATAAAAGTTTTTTATTCTACATCTTTTAAATTCTGTATAAAACCTTTGCATTCAATGTAAGTATATTATAGACGCAGGCTAATTCCTTGCTATAACCTTGTCACATAAAATTCATTAAGATTAAAAACCTTGTAATTATAAGTGTTTTTCAGACTACCCAGGAATCCACTTAATGCAAGGACTGATGTACCGATCTAAAAAACTTGAAAAATTGAAGAAATTTGACACACAGAGAACATTGAGAGGGGAAAACCCTAGTTTTTTGTGGGTTTTTTTGTTTGTTTGTTTTTTGTTTTTTGTTTTTTGGGTTTTTTTTTTTCTGAGAGTGGAAGAAAAACCAAGAGCTGAAAAACTAGAGAGCAGGTTTTGTTTCTTCACATCCTCTTTTTTCATCTGTGCAAACTTTCTACCTCTTTGGGTCATCACAATCCTCATCTGTACTGCTCCTCTTATCTTGGGTTTTTGTCTTCATTCTGGTGCTCCCTGTGGCTGAGGACTTGGCCAAGGGGCTGTTGAAATCCCTGTGAGCTGCAGCCAGTCCTGGCTTCCTGCTTCTGCTCTTGAAGCACCCATGGGATCAACACTGCTAGAATCCCTCAGGCATCCAGAGAGACTGCTTGTGTTGTGCTGGGCAAAGCAAGCATGTCTCACTGAATTAAGCTTGGTGCTTGATGCTTACTACAGGAAGGGGGTGTTCTGTCCTTTCTGCTGATTCTGTTTGGAGTTAGGATTACTCTATGTTGAAAATAGCTCTTCATGCACCATACTGTGCAATCCTTTTGTGCATTTTTTTTGCCCAAGGATCAAAGAAAGCACCTTTAACTGTGTGTTACAGGTCTTTATTACTGTTTTAAAAGCTTTATTACTGTTTTTGTGAAGATCAGTACAAGCTTCCAATGAAACAGTTGTAACTTATGAGTAATATATATACAAAATTACTCTAACATCCCAAGTTTTTAAACCGTCTGGTCTGAGCTGCCATAGGATTTTAACAGACAGCAATCTCTTTGATACCCTTTGTATTCAGATCCTTTTTTCCTCTTTACTTCTCAGTTTCGAACACTGCAGCTCTTTAGTCTCCTGCTAAGTCTCCCACATCTCATTTGCCATAATTTCTCACATCACTTATGCGGTTTCTGCCTTCACCATCTCTCTATTGTCATACAGCAGTCATTGGGTCTTCCTTTCTTGCTGGTCATCTCTGTGAAGTCTTTGCCTTTCAACTGTCACTTTTGGAACTCTCCTCCACTAGGAGATAGGTTTTTTTCACTCTAGTGTCTCTTTTGCTCTCAGGGAAGACAGTTCTTTCATCCCCGTTATCCGGTCAGCTCCTCACTTGAAAGAGCAGTCTCAGTTCTCACTCCCACAAAGTCTTTTGAAGGAACAAGTTCAAACAATGACCTTCCATGCCCTGCTGTTGGGCCAATCTCTTTCCCAAACACCCAGATGCTTTTCTTCTCCCTGTACACTGATTTTATCCAGAGAATATTTCTCTCGTCTTCCACTGACTGATTCAACTGATGCCCACCTCCCAACACCCTCACTGTTCAACCTGCCAGTTTCAAGGACACATAACCACAGTTTCACTGACATAAATTGGTCAAATGTTTATGAAAAGGTCATAGTAACTATTACTTAATGACCTCTGTAGCTTGCTAAACAATAGAAGATAATTTTTTAAAATTTGTACCAGGTTTTTCAATAACAGAAAATAATACATATCAACATGTAAAATCATGCTGAGATCACACCAGTAAACAGATGCTTATTTCAAGACTTGTCTCTGAGGCAGAGGTATTGTTTGCTTCAAGCTAACTCAGTGTGAACAAACATTTTATGTGTCTCTGGGGATTCATAGAGTGTGTTCCCTTAAACTTTTATGAAACACCTAAAATCTAGAATAAAACCTGTGATGATCCCTAATCAGAAATAGCCTAAGAAGTTTTACTGCAGGAATATCATAACTTACTTTAGCAAGTGTTTTCAGCTCTGCTCCACAAAAAGAATAAGGGTTTACGTGTTTACAGTATGTCTGTGGAATAAATACAATATTTAACTTATTTCTCTAAAATTTCAATATCTCTGTAAGTCACAACTAAAAACCAACCGATTTAAAATTTATAAATTTCATATTATTACATATTTTCCAATAATGAACAAAGACATGTGAAAGAAAATGTAAAATGATAAGTAATCATAATCACACTTCAATGATATCTAAAAATTTCAAAAATGGTCCAAATTACAGAATCACAGAATCATTAGGGTTGAAAGGCACCTCCAGACATGATCTAACCCCCTGCTAAGACAGGGTCACCCGGAGCAGGTGACACAGGAATGTGCCCAGGTGGGTTTGCAATGTCTCCAGAAAGGGAGACTCCATGACCTCCCTGGGCAGCCTGTTCCAGTGCTCTGCCACCCTCAATGGAAAGAAGTTCTTCCTCATCTTGAAGTGAACCTTCTTGTGTTTTAGTTTATGGCCACTACTCCTTGTCCTAATGCTGGGCACCACTGAAGAGTTTCTGTCACCATCCTCTTCCACCCACCTGTGAGATATTTGTATGCATTAGTGAGAACCCCTCTCTACCTCTCCAATAACCAAATCTGTCACCTTGACCTGGAAGCTGTGTTAGTAATCTCACAGCCAAAGATCTTTCTCCTAATCTTTCACTGAACAGGACTGAAAATATGAGGCTCTTAACTATGAAATGTTATAGGTGGACATCTGGGGTGTATTTATCTTCTTTCACATTTACAAACCCTTAAAAAATCTTTGCACTGAGATTACTGTTGTTAAGAGTAAGAAAGTTCTGTTGCATATATAAATGAGGGACTTTGACTTCTGGGCTAATCTGAGTTGAATTGCAAATGAGAAATTTGAAACACTTCAGTAAGAAAGGATCTCTTAAATTAATGGTGAGAAAAGTTTTGTTTCAACAGCACTAAATTGTCTAATTCTTTCACCTTTTCATTTTACATATTCAAACAAAAACATTTAAACTTGAGAGAGATCTTTTTTTCAAATGTGAAAATTGAGTATCCTGCTAATTCCAGAAATTTATTCTTTCTTAAAAGTAAATTTTAGCAAAATATTACATGTTTGCACATCACTTCCATGGAAAACTCCTTCTAAATGTTAAGGTGTTATAATTTTCTTTATTCTTATGAGAAAATTTCTCCAGGCTTGAAAAGATACTTAGATACTCCTTTTGACTACTCAGAAAAGGTAATTTAACATCAGACCAGCAGGGGCAGACTAACTTCAATTTATTCCAAACTAAATTCGAATGGATGTAATCCAGGGCTGTGGATATAATGAAGTGTATGGCAGGGCTAAATCCTAAAGATTAACCCATGATAGGTATTGTTCTTGGACAAAATTACCAGTGTTTTCAAGATGTGCTTACAAACAAATGACTTTATATTTTATATTCAGAGGTGTATGTGCATAGAATTGTAATACTGTTATGAGTAGGAGTTCACAAGCATTATACTGGGGGGAAAAAAGGTAAATTAATAAATAAAATATACAAGATTTGATAAGTGAAAGTAAATCTGCAGATCTTTTTTTCTCCAGAAGTACAATTTGTTTTTTCATTTACTCAAAGGCAGTTCATGCTAAACTTCCTTCCTTGTGCTAATTCTATCCACATTCAGAACATGTATCCACATGTATCCACATTCAGAACTTGTTCTGCTATGTAAGAATTAGTTTTTCATTAGCTTATAAACCGAACTGAAAGTGCAGAACAATCTCTTTTCAAATGAAAAGCAACTTAAATTCCCAAAGCATATTATGGAGTTGTTGTATATTTGATAGAAAATAAATGTCAGTTGGTTTTAGTGTATTGTTTGTGAGACTTCTTTCCATTAAATCTGAATATGTGTTTAGGTTGTGAATCAATTTTTTAGTACAAATCATAACTAGATGAATGAAATCAAATAACACTGATTTAAAAAAGGGTACAGCCTTGCAACACAACTTTGTATCTACGTAACACAGCAAAGATAGCGCGATAGTATACAATGGATTTCTGTACCACTACAGAAATGGCAACTGAACTGCCTTACACTAAAGACTATCAACCCATGATCATTGGGCTGTATTTTCTTTCTTTCCATCTACTTCATAGGCTCTCACTAGTGCCTGAATCCTGTGAGTGTCTCAGGAAGAGCAAGCAACAGCAAGCAACCCAGAGAAGGTGTCAACTGACGATTGATTCTGAGGTCATCAAGAACGACCCCTCTTACTCCAAACACTAAAAGAAATGACCTGTGGAGATGAAAAGAGAACAGGTCTTATTTTTTCAGGCTGAGATGAATGCCTAACTTCATTGGATACTTTCAGGAACAGCAGAAAGGAATGAATAGAGTACTTGTAAGTGCCATAAGACACCATACCTCTTATTGAACACTGTATTAGAAATGATGAGAAAATCATTGGCTCTCTGATTTCCATGTGGAGGGAGGGAGTGCAAGTTCTATGTATTCTGTAACTAAGATTTCTGAGGTAGACATGACCTTGCCTCAAACAATTGTGTGTTATTAAAGATAGCTAACAGGGGGAGGGGGAAGGATAGTTCATATAAACATTACAAGCCTTTGATCAGAGCCACATATTGCAATGTGCTAGTTACCTGCACGGTGTACTGTGGCTGTACTGGAGGAGAGGCTGCCCTAAATATTCACAATTTTAATCTCAGACACAAACGATGGTTGTAGTCTCACATGAACATGGTAGCTGTTTATTAAAACACCTGTCTTGGAGTGGCAGGCTTGCAGCTAACAAGTCTGAGTCTAATTTTGCATGTCTGAAAAATGTTAAACAGCAATAACAGCTTGCTCAGATGAGAGAACAGAGCAGTGAGGTACCCTCACAAAAGAATGCTATGAACAATGAAAGAATAATAACAATAAAAAAGCAGATATAATTTGTTTTGGGTTTTTTTTTCAGGAGTCTGGCACAGAACCTTACCCAGAGGGAAAGCTTTCTATCACCAATAAAAGTGGTCATTTCTGTGCCATGAAAATACCTTTGCATTACTTGTGCATTTGAAACAGTCTTTGGTGTATTTGGATTTATTTGCAGTTTTTTCTTTGTCTGTCATGCTAGTCACTTGAGCACAAAAATAAGAAGCTTTGTAAAGATTTTAGGTAATTTATTTCATGGTTCCATCTATTCATGGTTTCTTTTTCCCCTCTGCCCTAAATTGTCTATTATAGTGAATAACTTTTCTTTGTTTTACCACGTAAGTAGGTTGGGAAAAGGCTCTGAATTTACATAAGTAGTGTATTCTCCATATAGCATGATTTTATACATGCGTATTTGGATACATCAAATCTTTATACTTTTCTCTTTATAGATTCAATATCTGTTATGTCACAGTGAGTGTTATGTTCTGAAGCATGCAATCACTCACCAAAGTTATTTCAGATGGGTTTTATAATAACTGTTCTGTGTATTTGATACCACCATTTATTGTAGAAGCAGCTCTGAACATACCATCACTGCAGGTTTCCCTATTATAATACTTTCAAACTGAATAATTGCATGTTACTTAGTGTCATCCTATTCCTTTCAGAAGAATAAGTTTTAAAAGGTTTGTTTCATCTCTGCCAAATACAGGGTGCAGTGAAAAATGGTGATTTCTGCACAGCACATGGCTCAATATAACGTCATACAGCCTTCAAGGAAAGAGTTAATCCCAGATACAAAGTAAAAAAAAGAACTGAAAATGTGCCTGGCTTTTGAGAACAGAACAAAAATGAAGGTATTCTTTTCACACTGATGGAGTTATTTAAAAAACCCCTACTTTTTTTTACAGGACAAGAGAATAAACTCTGACAAAGCAGTTATTTGATGGGCTAGGGGTCCTGTGGCAAAACCTGATTAGAGGTGATATCTTTGTGTAGATGAAAGGAGACCATGTGAGACCATGTTCTCTTCTTCATCCACTTGGCTATCTGCATGGGTGCTGAGGCAATAAATCACATTATGTGCAAGAGAACTCCTGAAGTAATAATCTCTCCCAAAGCAGAGGTCAAGGGCATGTATGTGACAATATTACTGTAGTAATGGGGAAGTGGCATCCACTGTCAAAGAAAGCGACATCTTTGTAGTTTAACTAATAACAAATTAAGTGTGGTTATTCTAGTTTTTGTGGAAAAGCCAGTACTTAGGAAAAGAGGACTCAGATCCTGGACAAGGATTCTTGCAGTGATGATGTCAGAAGATAGATTTTGGAAATAAAGAATTGTAATCCAATCCTTTCAGGTCTTAATGTCCAAACTGAATGTTTCAACTGTGAGATAGGATTTGAGGGTGCACCCATGGTCACCAAATAGTCTCCTACTATTTACCTCTTTGGGTAGCTCACAGATACAGCTCATGAAGAGGCAATGTCAGAACTAAGATCCATATAAACCCCTTGAAAACATTAAGAACATTTCAATACAAAAAATTTCACTTACAGTGTTAACACCTCATTTTTCTTATTGTGTTTGAGAGGTATCGCCATGAAATTAAAACGTCTTTTCAGAGCAAAATAGATAAGTCAAATCTGCTGGGATCCTGTGATATGTGAATATGTATTTCTATGTATGGTGTTCCACAGACTATACAATCTGTTAATTTGCATTAAAAAAATTTAAATATTTCTTTTTATTTGACCAGTTAGGTCAAAATTATTTAGTCTCTAGTTAAGCCTTTAACTTTTGTGTGTATTAAAATTACCATAACTTTGAAACCTTGTCCATAACTGTAGTTTTATTAAAATTGGACAGCCCTGATTGCCCATTTTATATCCCAAAGATTGTTGCTTCCCAAGCAGAATTATTGTCTGAGCTGCACTAAATATGTTGCCTCTCTGCTTCTGTCTTCTTGCATTACTCCAATACGAACAACTGATGTTACCAGCTCTAAAAAAAATGGATTTTGAGTGTTCCCCTATTGCATATGGCATAACCTTGCCTCAAGCCTTCAAATCATTGAAGCAAATGTGCACTATGCATAAAAAGATTTTTAATAAAATGTTTAGGAATTTTGGAGTAAATCAGACTATCAAGGAATAGATGATTTTTAACATACAGGGTGCTATCTTGTGCACAAAACAACCTGCAGAAGAGCCTATTCCCACTTTAATATATCTTAATTGGATTTATCTAAGCCTTTATAGGTTAGAAGAGGTACATCCTTATATATGTGTAACTTTTCCACTGACTGTCTTCTTTGGACTGACTAAAATAGAGGTCGTTTTATGGTGTATTTAAGGGATTACTTGGTTTTCCTGAAAATTGGGGTCACTTTCAGAAGGCCCTGGTCACTAAGTCTCATTCTGTATTTTGATAGCACATTTTGATTGTACATTTATAGAATATACTATTTTAAATTGGTCCATCTGTCCTTAGTTATCCCACAGCCTCTTCTTCTTTCTGAAGTTCAACACAGATTACCTATGCAACTGTAATTCCTACCTCTTTAAAGAAAATAAAGAGACCTCACTTCCTGCCATCTGCCTTAAGCAGAGCTGCATATCTGCCTTCAGCTGCACTGAGATTATGTCTGATTTGGGAACTTGCAAATCTGTCACTTATGTCCACATCCAAACTAGTGCCAGGAACACGCTCCACAAGAAAACACTTGTGTGTGTGCTTGTGCATTTTCTGGCGACCATGTCCTCTACCTGATGAAGGAAGATAAAGAGTTACTTGTGTTTCCAACAATGAATTATGACTATCAGCAGAAAGATTTGTCTCTCTCCATGACACAGGAGCTTGAAGGGGCATAAGGCTCCTTAGTGAAGCATCTGGATTTGTATTTAACACAGAACAATGTATTTATTTTTTGTCAGGTCAGTTTCTTGAGACAACACAGCAAAAAGCATCTTCTTCTCTCACTTTACTGTGGCTTTGGAGAGAGTATGCATTTTGTTGCCTAGTGTCTAACTTAAAATTTTGATACAACTTAGGCATCTTAAATTATATTGCCAATTCTAATGCATTTAATGATGCTTTAAAAAATAGATTTCTACTTTACCTGACAAGGCAATAAGTTTCCTAAAGGCTTCTTATTTACTGACAGACTTCCTCTGTGGAGTCTGAGAATGCTGAGTGATAATATGATATGGTATTTATTCCAATATCTCCTAAAAGCTAATTCTTTCCTGATAAAAAACATTGCCTTACAATAATCCTACTCTTCTGAAAAGCTCACCCATACTATGCATTCAAATAAAGCAGGAGATTTGAATAGGAAGTATTTTAAAATTATATTCACGCCCTAGCTACTCAGTTTTGATGTATTTCTTGGAGCTCAGATCCAGGGATGGGAATTTGCAATGTCTTGTCTAAATGGTTCCTGGGAGCCTCACCAGCCTTACTATTCTGCACACTAAAAGCTGTCTGAAATTTGGAATTCAAAATACTTTTAACAAAAATAGTTTTTAGAAAATTGTTGAGGCTGAATTTTCACACTTCCCTGCTTCTTTAAGCAGATTTATAGGGGTTTTTTATATCAAGATACACTACTGTTATCTGAAGGAAGGGGTTTTTTTTAGGTGAAACTCTCAGCTGTGATTACCATTAAAAAGCTTGTTGCCCTCACAAACCAAATAAATTCATCTTTATATATACAGCGGGAATCTACATAGCTTTATTTGAACAAGTTTTAAAATTAGTTTGTACAAAACCACAAAACAGTATTATGCATTTTATGTAATTAATATTTCAGGCTAAATGCATAAACCATCCAAGAAGCAGGGAGCACAAATTAATACCTTGTTTCCCGTAAGTGCCCTCACTGAGGGGGCACCAGACCTCATTCTTTCAAGCACTCCTTGGTCACATAAGTCCTAAACTATTTCCAGCAGTGTCTGACTTTCAACAGGAATTGTAGGTCAGGGTATTGCCCCAGCTGCTGGAAATACAGATCTGTCACTGTGAAGGAATTGAACTTAGGTAAGTGCTATAAAAATGGACAGGAAGAAGCACTGCAATGCTCTCTTGATTCTTACATGGTTTAGAAGAAATTCATAATTGCCCCTCTGAGGGATTTTGTCATTCTGTTTTGAAGACAATAGTCAGGGCTGCAATTCTGAAGCAAACTTTCTAAACTCTGAAGGGTGCTGAAAATAATAATTGACAACCAACTCAGGGTTCAGGTTTTATGCCATACAGCAGGAAAAAAAAATTGTTCTACAGCTGTATTTGTGCTAGGGATTTTGATCTTTACTAGGTAGCCCAAGAGTGCTGCTCATCTCTAAAAACAGTTCTGCAGCACTTTCTCATTAAGGAACTATTGCACTGCTCAGTGCTACTTCTCAACAATCCCTGACAATTCTCTCTTCAGGAAAAATGGGGCAAGGTTTCTTCATTTGCTGGAAAATGTTCTACATCTCAGAATATTTGGATCCCTTTTTAGACCTGCTCTCAAAATGAATGTCAGGAAGAGAGCTTGGCTCTTGCTTCAGGCTTGCCATGCTAAAGCTGTGGTAAAGGACTATTGTCTGAGATGACATCTCAGATACTTGGTATCTGAAAAAAAATCTGCAATAATCTGGGAAGTGTCTGACACACAGGGAAGCCTACCACAAAACCCAGTGGAATGCTCCCTGAAAGAGGGAAGTTATTCTTGAATTTCACTTGTTCTGCATAGGTTCTTCTCGTAAAGGTGCAACAGCCAAACAATAACTTTTCAATACCTATATGCACACTATACTGTTCAGTGGTTTATCACTATAATCAATGAAGATTTATAGGGGCAGAACTGTAGGAGAATAAATCAGTCCTTGCTAGGAGCCTAATACCACCCTGCAAAACATTTGTCAGGCTTTCATTAATCATTCCTGTGCAAATTTTAAAAAGTAACATTTTCTTGGTAGATTTTATCTCCTCTTTCTCCATTTTATTTTAATATTAATATGGATCTGGACTGTTTCTATAGGAAGTAGTGTTAGAGATGCTAATCATGGCTATTCATCCAGAGGTTATGATAGATAATCAGAAAAATGCTGATGAAGCATCTTCTGATATTACTTGAACTTTTGTTCAGTAGATTTTATTACTCCTACTCACAGCGGTTACTGAATAAATTACATTCATGATTTTAAGAGTGCACTGATACTGGATGTTAATTCATGCTTATTGTAGGAACTTGTAAAATATCTTCTTGAAAAAGTGACCAAAGAGAAGGAGTGAATAGTTTTTGGGTTTGGTGAAGTGTTGATCAAACAAACCATTGATTCCTTTTACAGCAATTTTTTGTGAAATACAAATTAACAGTGTGAACAGTTCAGCATATATATCTTCAAGAATAATAAAGAGGAGCTATTCTATATGACTGTTAATGATCTGGTGAGAAAAATAAATCTTCTTAACGGTCGTATTTGGGAACTATAGTTCAAAAGAACAGAAGCTGGGGGAAGGGAAATGAATCATAAGTACCTGTAAACATTTTAATAGGACATACTTCTTGTCTTCTAAAATAAAAAGTTGAAATCAATTTTGTCAACATCACATTATTTGGAAGAATCCTGAGGTATTAAGAAAAGCAGCTGTAATGCCGTTTTCTCTGCAGCTCCCAGGATCTAGGATGAGAACTTACATTAGTATATCTTTAAATCAGCATACATTGTTATTATTTTCTGGTTCAGAATTTTTCTTTTTTCCCCAAAAAATCTCCTCTACCTCAGTTGTTTAGGTAACTTTAGGTACCTTTTTCTTCAAGCTCATATGAGTCTCAAACTCCATTGCCTATGATGTACTCAATAAATGGAATTCTTATTTTTTAAATATTTTGGATTCAGTATTACAATTGATAAAAGAAGAAAACCCTCTTCTTTCTATATCTTTCAAGGAAAAACTCAGGGACAGAATTTTGGAAACTTTTGCCTATTCATTGCATTTCATAAAGCTGTTAATCATGAAGAACAAGCAAAGCCTTTTCCTAAAACTTGTTCTGCTGTTGGCTCACTACTGTCTGCCTACAGTTAAAACAACAGTAAACTGAAAATAAGGATATTCCTTCTTGGTTGTAGAAGATATATTTACAATTGTTTGGCTAGTGCTTTCTTTCTGAATTAATTCTGTGTTTCCATTACTGCAAGCCTTGATGTAGTTATGATAAAGTAATGATGGGAATATCAAACTCCTTCTACCTCCATTTACCTCATACTGCAGGCTCAGGGAAGTACTATGCATGCTAAAAATTAGAAGGCTCATTTTTTGTTCTACTTTGGGTTACTATATAGTAAAAAGGAAGAGTTTTAATGAAAATTTCAGCATTAAATCATGTCTCCTTCCAGTGATAGGCATGGTTAGGTTCTTACTCTTAGTGAAGCAAATTTAAGCCACCAAATACTTTGGAGAATTGCTTTACAAATCAGTTAAACACATTATTGTATTGACCCATTTAATACTCTGAAAAGATAGTAGCAATTTTTCTGATCTGAAGTTTTCCATACAATTTGAAAAAATTTAGATATTTTGAAGATCTACTAATGTATTGAAATCTTAATGCAATTTCACAAATACTTACTTTTGAAAAGCTTTCCAAACCTGTTTCTCAGTGTTGTTTCCTGACAAGGAACAAATAATATTGACTGTCAGAATAAATAGATGGACGGAAAATTTCAGTAGTATGTACTTTCATGCTTGTAAATATTTCAGAAAACCTCTTATGGAAAATCACTTTACAAAAGTTTAAAATTAAAAGTACTGTGGTGCAGCTCTAACAACTTCACGTGGCCTTGTGTTCAGCTAACCTGTGTTCAGAGCTAGGCATTTTTCAGACTATCTGGGTGGCTTTGCCCTGTGGTCTTAACATGATGGGCAAACACCACATATCTGTGTTTCTGTAACTTGTTCTTGCTTCTCAAAGCCAGGTTTATATCATAGAACCACAGAACCCCAGAACGGGTCAGGTCGGAAGGGACCACAGTGGGTATCAGGTCCTACCCCCCTGCTCGAGCAGGGTCAGAGCAGAGCACAGGGCAGACGACTGTATCCAGATGGTTCTTGAATATCTCTAGTGACAGAGGCTCCACAGCATCTCTGGGCAGCCTGTTCCAGGGCTGGGACACCTGCACCAAAAAGTTCAAAAAGTGGGGCAGGACCATCTCCCTTGACCTGCTAGCAATGCTCTTCCCAATACCTCCCAGATCTGCAGTGTACCAAAGTAGTGCTGTAATTATAAATATATGTATATTAATACAGGAAGAAAATAAGATTTCTGTGTTGAGCACTGTATTCCCTATGATAGGTTTAACTCTTTAGTAAGGACTGAAGTATTTACCTGCTGGTATCACAATAGCTTACGATATTATTCTTTTCTACAGCAGATGTTTTTTAAAATCTCACTAGCCTGATCCTTTGTAAACGTGATTCAAAATTATTAAATTGGTTTAAAAAAATACTGATTTCAAGGCAAATTTCAAAACCTTTAAATACATATAGCAAAAAACCAAAAGTAGAAAAATATTTATTCTGTCTAAGAATTCATTCAAGTCCTTTCACTCTGTTTCATCTGCAGACTTCTTAAAAAACTGCAGTGTTGTAATGAAAAGTTCGCTATTTAAAGACTAAAGAATAAATACTCTGGTAACTAGAAACAGAAAAGAGACACTCAAAAATTAAAAACAATCAAAGAAAAAGTTTTTCTTCAGCATGTCCTGACAGTATTTTTATACTTTTCAACTTAATCTATTTGTATCTCTGAAAATCTGTCAAAATAACAGTCTGTAGGGAAGTAATTCCCTTTCCTTACTAATTAGTGTGACATATTATGGGTGGTGATACTCACAGACACTCACAGATATTCACAGAGCCACGCCTAATGTTTTATAAAGACATCCCAATTCTCTGGTCAGACATTTCCCAGGCATTAGAATGGTTTGAAACTGTGTTCCGAACACACGGAGATCCCACCTCTAATGGATCACATAACAGCTGGAGCTTTATAGAAGTCATGCTTAATGTGGATTGAGTAGCTCGAATTACTGATATAATTATGACTATCTTATGATGTGTAATTATCTGCACAAAGAGCCCATATAATACAATAACTCTGTCCAAGGGGCTCCAGCTTGTCTTTAATGTGACAATAATGGTTAGTACTTTACTTTTATGAAGCTCTTTCTAAACACTAACTAATTAATCTTTACAACAGTCTTGTGAAGTGCATGTGTGGAGAGCCTTGAGCTTCATTTGTGACACCTACAGAGGTCAGCACAAGTCACAGTTTCCCTGGACCACAGTGGGAGGGAATGGGAAGTTTTGCAGGACTGATCCTATAGAACAGCTGAGGTAGATCTGGTGAATTTAAAATGCTTGCCTTCAAATTTGGTCCTTGAACAGACAAGTGTAGCCTCAATAGATCTTATTGCTTAAATAAATATTTCAGCCTCAAACACAGGGAAATTTAGCATTAAGAAAAATGTGAAAAATCAAATTCATAGAAGACAAATGTGTGTACAAGAATCCACCAAAACTCTGTCAATCTACAGACTCCACAATGAGAAATTATTACTTTGGTTTTGGGGAATCAAAGCTTGCTTACCCTGGGGAAATCACACCCACTCAAATTCAGCATTTCGTTTGGATGCTTTAAACTGGTGCCTTTACCTCCAGGGTAAAGTCTGAGCTGAGGGGCAGGAAAAGGGTGCTGTGCATCCCTGGCCCTGTGATGGTGCAGGTGCAGGCTCACTCCAGCTCTCAGTGAGACATTTGGTGTTTTCTTTTGATTTTCAGCCCCTGACTGAATCCAAGTGACATGAATGACTTAAAACCACGCTTACCAATACACAAAAAAGAGATCCTTTGTGAAACTCTGCTGCATGAAATATGTACAATACATATTCATAATAACATTTAACTGAAACTACAGAAGGATTAATAATGTTACAATTTTTTAATTGAAGGTAACAAAATGAGAAGCATCAAACCCAAAACAATAACTGTTGACATAAATATGTCCCATTCATACCTGTACACAACTTGAAAAAACTTGTTGGTCTTCATATATGACTTAGAAGGCAAAAGATAATAATAAGGAAAGCTACTGATTATGAAAATCTGCTGTATTTTAGATTACTTCATAATACATGAGAAGGAATGAAAACTTTCTTTTATTTCAACAAATAATCCTGAAGAGACCAACATTCATACAAAGCAGAGATATTTTTGAAGTGCAATTTTCCCTAATCAGGGAAAAAGAACTGTAATTTTTGCTCTATTTAGAAGGTAGAAACTGATGAAAAGAGGGGGACAAAAATGATCTAACTACTGTGCATATCTATTCCTATTATATTTTTGTAATATTATCTCACATTTCACAGTGTATTCTTGAAGGTTTTAATTTGTACTTAGAAATATATTTTTAATATTTTAAAAACTAAAAACATTTTTAAAAGTATTTTTGCCATCTTTGAACAGAAAAAGGAAATTCTGAAAGAAAACATTCTGGCCTAAAGTAGTTTGCTTTCACTTGTCAGGTTGAAACACTGTATGAAGATCTTCACTGATCTTTAGCAGAATGCAAAATATATTCATGTCAAAATTTGAGGATAATAGTCAAAATGTTCTGGGTGTCCTAGTTTAGGACAAATTAGGGGAAAATCTCCAAAGGAGCCCCCTTAAAGGAAAAACGAACCCTCCACTACTCTGCCCCTCCCCCAGCACTCACCGGGTTCGGGAGGAATTACCTCAGAGGGAAAGTGGAAAAAACTTATTTATTAAGGAGCAACAAAAAAACCACTCCCCAACACAAGAAGAAACAGTCCAAGATGACAACAGATGTTTTCACCAATCCGAGAGGGGGTGAGCAGTCTCTGTTGGGAAGGGTGCCAGAGCGTCTTCCAGGTGCAGACTCCGGGCGGGTTCCCGACGTCCCCGAATCAGGGCCCGAAGCCGGTCCGATGTCTTCAGGGGAGGGGAGGAAGGAAAGAAGGGGAAAAACAAAAGCGGAAAAAATAGAAAAAAACAAGCAAAAGCAAGCAAAAGACCAAGCGAGCAAAGCACGCCAAAGCAAGCCTAAGCTAGCAGCAAAAAGCCAAACCAAAAGCCAGCAGCCGGGGGAGGGGCCAGGCCACAGACAAAACAAACTGAGAACATGGGAACAGGGAAAAAAAAAACGATTGGGATACAAAGCATGAAAATGTCCTGTCACCCCAGGACACTGGGCAAAGAATTGGGACATAAAACTACAGGGATTGGCTACCCTGTGGGAGAGAAATTGCACTGAGATTTTTGATGGTTTTGGTTTTAAGCTTCAGTAGCAGAAGAGTTTCTAAAGAAACGGAGGAGAAGAGGGTGCCCTGCAATACTGATTTGCTTTTCATTAGAGGAGGATTAGGGCATATTCTGATTAGCAGGAGAAATAATTAAAGGAATTCTGTATTCTCAGAGGTCACAAGATCAGACTTTGATATGATCCCAAATGCAATCACTGAACAAAACCATTAGACATCTTATTCAAGGAAAATACATGAATGCTGTAGCTGGTGATGCAATCATATGAATTGCTCTCTTAATTATTTTTATTGTCTTCCTTGAAATTTTGTGACTTTTATACTTTTTCTTACAAAAAGGGGGGAAAAGACCTTAGTATAGTTAACAGCTAATTTAATGTTCATTTTAAAGACCTTAGCATCTTTCTAAAGCCTTGCTATGAATCACAGTGAAGGAAAAAAAATCTGTCTGCATGGGGTGGGGGTTATTTTAATATAATTTTATTTTTCAGTGACCCTTTCACTTTCTAGATTTTAGTGCTTTCACCATGAAATAATTTTCATTTAATCTAAGCATGAGGGCTCTTAATTATATTGGAGGAGCTGTTAATTATGTCATTTCCAATAATGGTGGAACTTCTTTTTGTCTGAGACTAATCAAAGGTGAAAGAAGTCAGAGTGCACTTTGGAGTTAAATTGGAATACTTTTGGGCTCTGGTGATTTCACCTCAAGCAAATAGTCCTCAAAGAACTCTTGATGGTCTTCCTCAATATAATTTTAAGGTCTGAAAATTTCTTTTATACCAGGTGAATGTTTATTATGTCTACTTATTAATCTCTAATCATACCTACTGTGTTCCTGCACAGACTCAGAAGGGATGAGGAGACATAGATATTAACCATGATCAACCACTTGAATTGCCCGATGCTTCCCCTAAAAAGCAGCTACCAAAAAGAAATTTTTGTTCAGATAGTTTACATTTTAACCTTGCTTTTGTCAGGTTTTTTGATGTCCTGAGATGGAGACCATGCTGGTTTGGGATGGGGTAAGACGCCCTCCTTTCCTGGACACGGTGGAGCACCCACCTGCCCGTGGGAAGTGGTGCAGAGGGAGTGGTGCAAAAAGAGGCACTGGGGAGGTTTTGTTTGCATGAGTGGCTTTTGTTTTCCCTATTAAACTGTCTTAAACTAAACCCATGAGTTTTCTCACTTTTGCCTTCCTGATTCCCTCCCCCATCCTGATGTGGGTGAATATCTGGGTGGGGCTTAGTTGCCAGCTCGGGGTAGACCTTGACAAGGTCAATGCAAGTGATTACAGAAGTTGATAAGAGAGATGTAGAAACATTTTCAGAAACAAAAAACCTTAACATCCTAAATAAGCAAACATGGAAAGAAAATAACTCTTCATTGGAATTTGGTTTTAAACGTAATACCAGAAGTCAGACTGTACAGACAATCAGGATGAAATGCTCACCTCCTGTAAAACTACCGGCAAAATTGCTCCTAATTTTCTTTGAGGCAAAGATATATGGTAACTAGCTTTCTTAGATAAACACATGAGATATTCACACAAAAATTTGAGATTCCAAGTATAAAAGGTCTTCAAAGAAATTTAATTTTCCCTATAATATTCTAATTTTTCTCTTAGGGGCATGCTTATATTGCCTTCCAGTGTGCGGTTTCATCTTTGTAAGTTTTGTTATTTAAGAGTGTAAATCAGTTCTTATATGTTTCAATAAATCTTGTTCTTATTTCAATTAATAAAAGAATATATGTAAATTAAATAAACCTATGGTTCAAGCATAGCACATATAATATCTCACAGAGTTCTACAACATCCTGGTTTTTTTACACAGAGAAAATATCACAGCTTTCTTTTGAGATAGGGATGGACATAGTAGATTCACAAAATTTAAAGCTCCTAATAAAACTAAGAATTTAACTAGGGACTACAAAATTCTTGACCATCCATTGCCTTGTCCAAATCCTTTTCATATGATTTTCCTCACAAAAAAAAAAAAAAAAAAAAGCAGCAGCCTGTTAGCAATTCTGTTCTCAGGCTTCTATCCTTCTGTAACTATGTGGCTATCTGTAAATTCAACACTTTTTCTGGAAAAGGTGGATGAATTAGGCTAAATTAATATATTTTCCTTTCTGAATGAAAATGTAATGATAAATGTTTGAGAATTTGTGTATTTCTGGATGCTGTCATACCAGTGTTTTCGTGGTTTTATGTCAAAGTTACAGTTCTGGGCAAATACTTCACTCATGTTTTGGTTTACCATTCAAATAATTCACAACTCAAAAAAATATTAATTTATCAAAAATCAGATTGTGTTATAACTGAAGGGCTGTATAATAAACAATATTTGCACCTTGTTAAAAAAACATAAACAGTACTTGGGTCTGGGTAGCTTCTTTTAGGCACCTTGGAAGGATTTTCTTCTTACAGAAAGGGAGTTGGCTTGGCCACTGAGGAGTCTTAAACTAACAGCAAAATAATTTTTAAGTGTTAGAAAAGAAGAACCTTGCAAGTTGTGACATTTGGAAATAATCTGCAGGTTATAGAAGTATACAGTCTTCAAAATACAGTGATCATTAAGGGTGTATGTCTTACTGTTTCTATGAATTTGGGATGAACAAAACTAAATCTCCCCTATAAAGTGTTGCTCCCATGAGGATATGGGATTTACATATTCTTATCACTCAACCTACAATAAGATACCCTAAACAGGCTGGTTAATTAGCTGGAGGAAAAAACAATTTCCTTCTCTTCCTGTAATACTTAGAATCATAGAATTATGATTAGACAAATTGTCTATAACTGATTTCTGCATGCTGTTTTTATTTTTGCCTGAGTTGCTGAGTGTCAGAAAAAAGGCCTCTGGTAACTTTTGTAACTTACAAAGTCTCCAACATGAAGCCAGAGATTTAATTTAGATGTGCAAAAGAACAGAGCTCTAGAAAAAAGGAGATTTTTCTTGAGATTTGCAGTTATTTTTTACTAAAAGATGAAGTTCTTTAAACTAAATTCAACACCAGAAGAAGTTTAATTAATTTTACATTATTTGGTGGTGCTAGGCTTGACTATTTGATATAGCATTTCCACAGTTAATTCCACATATCCATGAAACACAGAATGCTTATTAAAGCTAGGCTTGAGTGGTGATCCTAGTCAGTACTGCTGGAACAGGACAAATGGATAAAAGAAAAAATTGTGTAAAAGGGCTGTAAAATGTTCTTAAAATTGAATAATAGCAGTACAACTGGTATAAAAGAAGGTGAAAATACACTACAGGAGAAATTTGGTGTCTTGTAGGCGAGAATTATACAAATGGAGTATCACAATTAAAAGGTCATATATTCAATGACTGATATGAATTTCTGCAATAAAGTCATGGCTAGGCAGCAGAAAATGTCAAAGGAACATTAAAAGATGATTGTAACTGATTTGTCCTTGGGACTAAAACCTATTGCTATACATAGGCTGTGGAAAAGGTAGATAAGGATATTTCCCCTCATTCTGCCTATGTAGCTGTTCTGAGGCATAACACATAATAAGAACTAACCTAAAAAGTGTGGGAAGGAGCTTATTGAGAAAACCCTATGAAAAGCTGACTTTGATGACACTTAAAGAAAGACTGAACTCTTAAGGAACTGCTGTTAAAAAGACCTAGAATGGTGCTCCATGGCACGGAGACACAAAACTAAAAAGGCCCAGTTGGCTTATCTTGGTAAAATTTCATCTGAGTAAGTGAATGAGCATCCTCTTTAATCAGTCTATCAGGAACCAACTTTAGATAGGTTACACAAAAAAAAATCGGCAACAGAAAACACAAACAAAAGAGGACTTCAGGACATAGCCCATGTAAGTTATAATACTTCTTCCCACAACTAAGATTTGTGATTTTTTTCTGATTTATTCACACAGAAAATTCTAACTTGCAATTCAATTACCAGGTTTTTCTATGATAACATACAATTATGGACTAGAAAATTCATGTATCTCACCAGGAATTGACACAATGCTCAAAAGATCAGAGATAAGCAGTTTTATCCTGTTACCTATTCCCTTTATGTTTCAAATCAAATATAGCAGAGGATCCAGCTAAATATGGATAAATTAAATACCAAGTAAACATCCTAATAAATTGCCTGCCAGCAACCATTTAAAAAATTACTGCACTTGGAAACACTGAAATCACCTACGTTTTCAAGAAAGCAAAATTCATTTATAAATTATTTATCAAATTTTTATTGCATCTATATAGATATTAAATAATTTTTCTGTTTTTTTACATATTCATATATTATATACACTTTAGCTGATGGAATTCCATCATTTCAAAAAGATGGAAATTACCAAAAAATACACATTAGAGTAGTACTAATGTAGGAAAAAAATAGGATTTTTTAAGACAAGCAGTAAATGCATTCCTAAAGGAACCAATGGGCAGAAAGCCTAGCATTTCACATTCCTGTAGTAAACACCGTAATGAGGTCCCAGTTCAGGACAAATATTTATAGAAGTGCCTTACATGCTTGCTAATCCCTTCCCCCATAGCAGTCACAGCACTGCTCTTCATGTATAATGGATGGCTTTGCAAATGCAGATGAAATTCTTATGTCTGCATGTGAGAGACAATAGCTTTCAGAGGACTGTTAAATCATAGACGAGACCTGAAATCATCATGAATAAAATAAAAATTAGTAATGTATTCATTAGGTTTGAATATTTATTTTGGTACCAGTTTATACCAGGCAAAAATATCACAACCCTCTTTCCCCAAAAAGATATCCTGAGTAGAGAATACACTACTATGCATTTCTTTACTTAAAGAGTTCTCTGTGCAAAATAAGGTGTTCAATAGAAAACAAAAAAGCCTGGTTTTGTCCAAAAGCTTTTTAACTATTCTGGCTTATACCTGAGAGGCTGCTTTTATTTCTTTGCTGTCAATGCATTTTTAATGTTTTTAAATTGCCTTGCTCTTACTGACTTAGGCTGAAATTCTGCTGGCACCATCTGTGAAAGGTTGCCAAATAGTGGTTAATTGGCCACTACTGATTTCCCAGTGGAAGAGACAGGTTTTCCCAAAGTAACTTTTTGCATGTAAAAGCAAGAGGGCAGGAAAATCAGGAAAGTGGGCAATTCAACAAAGCAAACTAAATGGAGTAAAGTGGAGAAATAGATATTTTTGATGTAGGTGCAAAAATGTTCTGCCAAGAAAGCAGAGACACTTCTATCTCCTCAGTCTATTTCTATCCCATTTCCAAAGGATAAAAGCAATAACTGTATGTCAGTAGTCTCATATCTGTGACAATACCTGTTATTAGCAATACACAGCCACAAAACAGCTGATTGTAATTGATTCTAAATATTTATATTTTTTTTTAATTGAAGATAATTCTCCAATCTTCCTCTGAGATTTAATGCCAGAAAATTATTTCTTGGAGATTAGGGCTCTATGGGGGCAGAGATCTAGTTAGACCTCATTTGCCACAAGATATTAAATTTCATCCATATAGCCAGTAGGAAGCCTAAATATTTCAGACTAAGTTCCTGAAACTGAGCTGTGAATCAGAACCAGGGTATGCAACTTGAAGACCTGCTCCCAGCAGGGAGCTGGTTGGACAAGATGCACACAACTGACCAGAAAAAGAAAATCGTATCCCACACTGAAACAGGATATCTAATAGTAATAAAAAACTATGGC
Organism: Dicaeum eximium; assembly: GCA_013396995.1. Taxonomy (NCBI): domain Eukaryota; kingdom Metazoa; phylum Chordata; class Aves; order Passeriformes; family Dicaeidae; genus Dicaeum; species Dicaeum eximium. The sequence continues at coordinate 2,790,673 of VWZP01010273.1, forward strand.
AATTAATAGGAATCCAAGTATGCAAGTATTTAGTTGAGGAGATAAGAAAAGGGTCCTTTCTCCTGCCTTATTTCATAGACACTCACATTCTACAACAGCATAATTTTCTCTGAAACTCCTGATGATGTATAGCTTCTTTCAGCCCCCATTGATCCCTGTAAGTTTTGTGCACATTTAAGAATTCAAAGAGGGTGTAGTGAGTTGACCCAGCTATCAGCCAGACACCAGCACAGCCACTCACAAAATCACAGACTGGCTGAGGACAGAGAAGACCTGTGGAGGAAATCTGGTACAAAACTCTGCTCAAGCAGGGCCACCTACAGCCCTGCTGTTTCCCTGTTTCCCAGGATGGCTATTGAACATCTCTAAAAAGGGGGATCCTAGAACCTCTCTGGCCAAACTGTGCTAGTGCTCAGTCTCCCTCACAAATAAAAAGTCTTTTCTGACTTTTAGAGAGAGCCTCCTGTGTTTTTGTTTGTGTCTATTGCAGCTTATTGTTCACAGTGCTTGGGCACTGCTGAAAAGAGCCTGGCTCCCTCTTCTTTACACCTTTCACTCAGGTACTTACATACATGGATAAGATTCCTCACTGAACCTTGTCTTCTCCAGGCTGAATAGTTCCCACTCTCTCAGCTGCTCCTTATATGAGAGAATCCAATCTCTCAGCCATCTCAGTGGCCACCTTTGCTGGACTATCTACAGTATCACCAGGTCTCTGAACGCTGGGTAGCCCAAAACTGACTGAGGGCACACTCATTCTCATTTGCTCTGGAATGGGAAGAAAAGAGAAAGAAGGCAAGAAAACTCATGGATCAAGATAAAGTGAAGCAAAAGATGTACACTTGAGCAAAAAATGAAAAAAAGACACTTTACTTCTTATTAACAGGCAGTTGTTCAGCCACATCTGAGAAAGACCTTAGTGTTCACAATGGTTACCTGGAAAGAAACTGAAACCACACATGTACCTCCCACCCTGACCTTTCCTTGAGCTTTTATTGTGAGGGATGACATCATACAAAATAGGATGGGGTGGGCTGGGCTGGGATGGGATGGGATGGTGCAGGATAGCCCTTTGGCCAGTGTGGGTCCTGGTTTTGTCCCTTCTAGCCTTTCCCACTCCCAGCCTACTCATGTGAAGTGCAGAGTGGGAGAAAGAGAAGACCTTGATGCTGGACAAGCACAGTTCAGAAACAGCCAAAGCTCTTAACTGGTGTATTTTCAGCACTATTTTAGCCACAAAGCCAAAATACAGCAGCATATGGGCTTCTCTGAAGGACATGAATGCTACCCAGCCAGACCCAGGATCTGAGACTTTTTATGGAGAGACTTTTTACATGGAGAGACTTTTTACATGAACATTTTTGAAACAAAATCATGAAATGAGTGAAGATAAACAATAGAAAGGAGGGATATAGCATGTTTTTAACATAAATGAATGCGCATTTTTCTTTAATATAAATCTGAATTCTGTGGGATTTAGAACATTCTGGAATCAGACCTGATTGCAGAATGGAAAAAGACATAAACATCCGCAAAGGATCTAGTAGATATTGAGAAAACTTGCAAAAAGAAATTCTTCCTTTGAAGTCCTGCTTTTCATTCTGACCTTCCCTTACCTATCTGATCTCAAAATCACAGGAGCTTATTAAAGTCCTTGCCTACACAAGATTATTCTCCTGGTATTTATGCTTGATTAGATATGACTGGGTAAGCTCACAAATAAAAAATCTAGGTTCATGTTTACCTATTGTTGCTGGGAGACTAAAAGTTCCTGACACAAACCCAGCCTCTAGAATTAGTCATTTCAGTAGCAATCATAGTGAAATTTTGCAAACTGACCAGCCAGTTTTTCTTTTTCACCCAAATTCTGATGGCTAAGGGCAAGCCCATCTAAGTCTCATCAAGAAACAGATGCAGAATGAATCATCAACCCCCTACTGATGTCACTGCATTTCCTTTTGCTTTTTTTTCTCCATTTTTATTCTTCTGAAGTCCTTTCTTCTAAGCTCAAAGTGTTTCTTTTACAGAGTACTGTGACATGGCACTCCTAGGAAGTGCACTTGTGATTCTTACCTAAAAAGTGCATTTCTGATTGCACTTTACAATGAATAGCTGGTTTAATATCACAATTTATGTAAGAACTATTCAGCATTAAGATAGGTCTTTAAACTAAACTGAATCAATGTGTGATTCAGAAATTTAGAACCAATTACAGCCTTTCTATATTAAAATCTGGTGCTTGGCCAGTAAATGAAATATTTTACAGAGTCTGACGGAATTGGTGGAATAATCTGTTATGATCTGTGTATAATTTCATTTGTGACAGATTTATTTTCCACACCAGAAAGATTTGGCTTGTAGATTATGGAATTTTTAATTCAGGAAATGTGAATGGAGAAGTGTCAAATATGAATTTCTGTGTTATGATTATTGAAAGAAAACTAAGTTGAATAAAATTAACTATCAGTTTTAAGGACATAAACATGAGACCATTACAAATATAAAAGCTTGCATTTTGTGAAAGAGACTTTCACTGTTATACATGAAACTGTAAAAAAATTAGTGATCCTGCAACTGAATCTATACCATAGAGCAGACAAAGAGGCCAAAATATATTGATTTAAATTCTGGAGTTCCCATATTTTAACAACTCTATTTTCAAAATGCATTTATATATATATTGCATATTTAAGTGTAAAGTATTTTATTTTTCCATACCTTTTAATTGTTAACAGCACCAAATCTATAGCTACAATAATGATCACTTTGGGGACTGTCATACATCCAAAACTATTAAATCAGGGAAGCTACAACATTATTAAAACACATGTAATTGACATTTGTACATTTCCTTTTTTTCTCTCTCTTTTATGTATTTTGTGGGTATGCTTAACTTGAAATGTCTTAATCTTTTGAAAACCACATAAATTCAAATAATTTTCCACAGCTTGCTTTAGTTTTTCTGGTTCTTGTAAAGAATGAAATTAAACTTTTATCTCTAAAATTAGCCATGAACTAAAAATGTTCCTTACAACCAGTGGCAAATTGTAAAAGTCACAACTTCATTAAATGAAAAATATCAGCACCAAAGAAGCAACAATTGTGCAGTCAGTAATTCATAAGGTTGTCAATTATTTATGAGGTAATGTAAGAATAACAGTGGAGGGAGGCTTTAGAAATTAAAGCAAGATATTAGATTCCTCAAGTGAAGAGAAAATTTTTCAGTTTCTGCTCAGTGTAGCACTGTTCTTTAGCTAAAAACTGTTAAAGAAACTTCCTCACAATAAATAACTCCCACTGTTAAAAGCTCTCTCTGATGCTGGAGATTTGGGTGAAGTAAATGCTCCTCTGACTCAGTACAAAGACAAAAGACACTTGAGTCAAACCTCTCCCTTTAATAATTCAAAGGTGCTCTCTTTTATTTAGAAACAGCTCTTTTCTTTTTTTTTTTAATCCATCTTACAGGTAATGTTAAGACTGTTTCTCTAAATATTGCAGCTTTCTATGGAAGGTTATTTAACTCTTTTCCTGTTACTTCTGTGAAATCTCGTAACCAACCATTGCTACATATTAGAATGAAACTAGATGAACTTCAATATTCCGTTTCAACCTAAACCATTCTATTATGATTTGGCAGTTACATGACATTTAAAAAGATGTGTTAATGTAAAAGACAGTTTCTCTTTGTTACTTTTGCTGTTCAAGACTAGTAGTTCATGTTACAAAAGCAATAAATTAAAAAATATAAACCTGAAAGTGTTCAAAAATGGAGGAGAAATATTAAGTTCAAAGTCTGTACTGCAGCTGAGGTGTAGAGATTTCCTTTTAAAACTTCTGACTTGTATATATATGAGAAATAAACTCTCTGCATTCATTTGTGGGATACAGAGAGATGAGTTTGAGAATCTGGAGTCAACTATCTACATTATTGCTCCTCACACGCAGGTTTTTTCATGCTTGAGCTCCTGTTTTAATTTGGGTTTAGGAAAAGGTACCAAATTAATTAAGCAGCAGCATAATACATCCCTTAAAGACAGGGGCTAGGTTGAATACTTCCATGGCTGTTATTCCTAGGACAATTGCTGCAAATAAATCTTGAGCTAAAGAAACCTGATAAATACCATGGCAGAGTAATTTCTTTCCACTAGGGAATTATTTATATCTCCTGTCTGATCTGTGACCATCACAGAAGTAAAAATGAAAAATATAGATACTGAAATTTCTTACATGTATTTCCTACAGGTTTTTTCTCTGGAATATAAGCAGCTATCCCAGGATATACTGCTATATATCCAGGATTCCCGCCCACTTCTTAGAGTAGTTAATAGGAAAAAGTGAGAGTTGTATTTATAATTTGCTCAGATCCTTACAAGAGCTTTTGAACTTTTAGAACTCAAATATTAGAGACCATCCTCTTCAAAAGGATAAAATTTCATATTCTACCACCAGATCATTAATACCAACAGACTAAATAGAGATATAACAATTAAATATCCTTTTATTAGGCCATATTAACTGTTAGCATTGAGAAGCCACCAGCTGAAACAGTTTCTGACAAAATCTTTTGTATTTTTCTGAAGTGATTCTTCTATATTTTAAAATTAATCTGAAGGAGCATAAAAAGAGTCAGGTTAAACTTGTAAATGAACAGTCTCTCTTTCTTTGTAGTAAGGATATCATTGGGTCTTCCATAAAATTACTAGAACTCTTCTGCCTAGAATATGCTTAGGCAGCCTATTCACCAAACTTCAGCTGATTTCAGCTATCACATTCAGTGTCATGCTTTCTTACTAGTTTTCACCAAAGCAATTTTCACATTACATATTTCATTTACTTTGAAGCCTGACTGAGTTACTACAATGTTTGGTATTAATGGTTAGAGGCTCCATCTCCCATTGATCTTATGAATTAATAATTTCAAGTCTTCTGCTCATACTTTAATTCACATAGAAAGGTAAGAATACTTTTTGAACCACAAATAAGTGTACTGCTGCTTGCTTTTTAATTGGATTGTAGTCAGAGCTGGTGTACCACTACAGAATATCCCTAGGAACAATGGTAAGATTTTTCCCCTCATCACTCAGAAAATATGTACATGTTGATTTCTGACAGGTTTTACTATATAAACCATACAGTTTCAAATCATCTGACAGGCAATCTAACAACAGCCATAGCAGGACCATGTGCCAGTTCTCAGGAATGCCAGTATTTACTGTCTGTTCAAAAATCACTCTTGGTGTGTAGAGAATGAGCAGCAGCAAAAAAGCTTTCAATTGCTGTCTGTCCACTGATTTTTCCACTCTATTTTTCTTCCAGAGACAGTGACCTAGTAATAATGAGTGAAGATAATAGACATTATGGCAGGCAAAGCTGGTAACTTAAAGCTTTGAGTTTTACTTTGGAAATAAAAGTAAATAAATTTTTTATATTTTTATCCCCTTTTTGAATATCACAGGAAACAATTCAGCTGCTCCTGAACCACCTCCCAGAAACTGTCAGGTCCAGTGCTCCTTCTCCTCTGCCGGGAGTTCCCATGGCAACATCTTCAGCTGAAGTAAAAGGCATTACAGACAGATATTTATTTATTTTTCCCTCCTGGCTCCCCCCTTCCCCTCCTCTCTGTGCCAGTTCAGAAAAAGTGTTGCTCTCTAATCTTTGGGGCACTGAGAATTGCCACTGAGCCACCCAGCTACATTTGCTCTGCTTGTTGCATTTGAAAAGTCTGTCCTAGTTCCCCTCTGTCTCTTGGGTGTCTGATTTACGACATCAAACAAGAAAAAAAAGGCAAGAGAGACTTTCAAGAGTGGAAGTTCTTGTTGGGGGAAGATGCTAGCCCAGAGCTGTCTTCAGTTCCAGTGCTTGAAAAACACAGCATATTCAATTGCTTTTTTCTTCTTTAATTTGACTACAGTTTTCCAAGGAGTGTGGCTATAATCCCTAAAGATAAGACGTCACACATGAACAGTGGCATCTAGAGCCATGACTGCAGAATATTTGCAGATGCTCGGATTTGTGTCAGTGAATTGTGCTCTGATGAGATTGGTGGTTGCTTTGGTCACATTTGGCAGCTGATAGAGGCTTATAACTACAGTAATTATCTGTGAGAAAATAACCTAGACTTAGGTGAATTTTTTTTAATTTTGCAAACTTTTTTAAATTTTGCAAACATAAATCATCAAACTGTCACTGAAGAATCAATTAGTTTGGTTTTTTTTTTCCCAGCATGCAGACCTACTGGAAAGAAAAGCAGAGCGACAGACACATAACACCCAACTCTTTCTCAGGCTGTAATTCCAGTGAGAGCATAAATGCTGGGTTCTCTCGCACAAGAATGGAACAGGTTGTTCATGGTGGCCCTGCTGCCAGCTGTGGTGAAATCCATGAATATCCTTTGCAAACACACTCAGCTTTGAAGACAACACATATCCAGGAAGAACACACGCATGGCCCAGACACCACGGAGAGGACCAAAGCTGTCTGTGTCCATGGTGTGAGAACAGAAAATTATCCTCTTTCTCTTGTTTTGTCTCTGGTGTTTTCAGTTCTGCAGAGGACTTAAGATTTCTTCTCTGCCCCTGGGCCAGGGTTTACTTCAAAGTGGCATTTGAAGATGTGAGGACAGATAGCCAAGACTTAGATGTGGAGATACTTAGGAGATGATCTGTCCTTCAGAGAGCTGGAATGTGCTCCCAGGTACCTTCAGTGTGGTCTGGGACAACACCAGGGACCACACTTTGCTGAATCTACTCTGTGCTAAGAATGAGGATGATTCAGGCTTATGTTTCTGAGACATTAATTATTTAGATGGAAGGAGAGATTATGCAAGAAGTAGGCTGTAACTCTTACATCAGTCCTGAGACCCAGAGTTTCATTTTAAAAATTATAGAACAAATAGGAAAACAGAGTATCATCAGTACTGTACCATCCTGCTCTGCAGTGTTTCTCACTGATGGTGCTTCAGGTGGCTGTTTTCGTCATCCCATTGGGTGCTCAGCTGTAACTCACATCCCCCAGAGATTGTGTGTAGTACAGGGATGTCTGACCTCAGCCTCAAATACACATGAATCCAAATACATATATTCAGTTTTAAATTGCTGACCTACAAAGCAATTTAAAATGACAGAGCCTGGAAAAGATAAATGAAGAATTTTGTAATATATATGAGAAGTTGCCAACAAAGTATATAATCAGAGGGGTAGCATCTAGAACAGAGATTGTATTAATAGTTTTTGTAGAAAGTTTAATGCTTTCAACTTAAAAGTATACCCGAAATGGGACTGCAGAAACTCTATGAAATAAACTAATTTGTTGGTTTTGTTGCTTTAAGAACTCTTCCTGAAGCTTTTGTAAGGTCTGGGATTGCTTTTCATCCCTAGAAAAGAGCTTCTGCCATCATTTATTACCTCAATGCCTCTCCTCTTTACCACTCTAAACCCTGTGAGAACCTGGCTTGGAAGCAAGTCTGCAGCAAATACCAGACTCCAGAGCCCTAAACTGAATCCTGGACTTTGTGAGCAGAATTTCTCTGCCACTGTTACAAAGAATGAAGAAATTTTTTTGTAAAATAAATAAAAATCACTACTGATTTAAATTTGTTTTAGAAATTCTGAAATAAGTAGGAATATTTGAGATTTTTCTTGCAGCAGAAGCATTCAATGAATCAAATATGTATATAAAGTGCATACCACAGTGTAGCTGTTTGTGTTCTAACTATATAAGTATGATCACTAATAATCTTAAATTCAGAATGTGCCTTTCTTCGAAGGTGTGAAAAAATAGCTCTATAGTCCAAGTTTTGTTCTTGGTTAAAAGAAAAATGTGAATGTGTGTCCTTGCCCTAATCCTGCTTTGAGCATCTTAAAAATCTCCCTTGTTTCTTTCATTCCACCGAGTTGCTGACCAAAGTAATTGTGCCTTCAAAATCCTGTACAGTTGTTCTTGTATTACTGTCCAGACTTTGTATTTTAACCCGATTATCAAGTAAAAAATTGGTATAATCTCTCATGGCAAACAGTTTTCTTTTTAAATATGGAGAAGCCTGTCACCCAACAAACGGTTTTCACAGGTGAAGGGTCTCCTCTGATCCTCCACTGCCTCAACAACTGTCTGTTCCTGTCTCACTTAAAGAGAGCTCTTGGAACAACACAGCACATGGAGGTTTTCCCCTTCCCTTGACAAATGCTGTGGAACAAAGACCTGCTGTGGTAAGAAGATTAAAAAATAATAATATGATGATAAAACAGATGCTAGCAGTGCAATAAAGATCTCATGTACTCTGGACCACCAATAATAATGATGTATGTCTGTGTGATAGGAACATCTCACCATTCCATGGCAAACGTTCTGTTTGTACCATAGTGCATATAATCCAAATTTTGTTTCCCCCTTATAGTTCACTTAAAGTTCTTATATTATTAATGTATGAGCACTAACTGGAATGAATACTTTCACACTTTTAGTAATATACTTTCAGTAATAAAACTAATGAATCAGGCAGTAAGCTTTAGGTACAGGAGTTTAGGCACACTAACAAGTTACCTTCTGTCAGCTGTTCCATGAGAAGTGTGCAAAAATACACAATTAACAGCCTATACAAATTTAACCCTTTTTTACAGATTCCCATAGAATAAGTTAATTGAACTTTTTTCAATAAGAAACTATTTGATAGACTTTTTTTCCTAAACAACATATTTTCAACTTCTTTTTTGAAGGAGGTCTAAAATTAATCTAATGTCTAAAATTTCTTTGAGTATTATCCTGAATTTCCTTAGGCAACATTTTAATAGGAATTTATTTTTTTCATTTCCAGAACCAGTATATTGCTCTTTCCAGTACCCAGCCCCTGCTTCTGCATGTAACATGCTGCATTCCTATTCCAATGAATCCAAATGCTTATGAACTGAGTTTATCCATCCCATTATTAAATAGAAACAATCCTTTTAAATACAAACTTAAATAGTCTTTTTAGTCCTTATATGCCTGTGGTTTAATTTTTTTTTTAACAAAATAAAATTATTTATTTACACCAGACACTTTATATATGAAAATGTGGACATACAGTGGTCATAAAAGGACCATCTCACTAACAGATCAAGAAAAATACTTCATAATTACATTTTTGCTGGTGATGCTTTTGTGTTTATGTGAAACAACAAATTTCCTACTTTTTCTTTTATTACTTGCACATTTTTTTCTCTCCAAAAGAAGAGAGAGAGAGAGTTTCTCTCCAAAACTAACTTTTACTGTTAGTTTTGATTCCTGGAGAAAATTATAAGTGAGGTGTTTCTTTTCTTCTCTAAAATTTATGTCTAGGGTATCTTCTACTTGTAGACTGACAATGCTTCATGTCTTTTTCAGCTTTACTGGAACAGCTTAATATTTTATGCAGCTGAATCTTGTGTACTGCTACTTTTATTCTTCCTCTTTGAAATTATTAAAGGTTTTATCATTACTACATACCTCTGGGCTTGCTCCAAGGCCTGTAGTTACCAACTGAAATATTTTCTATCACAAATATATTTTTTAATGCTGTAAATTGATTCTTCAGGCATGAAAAATCATGCGGCTGAAACAAACTAAGCAGATTCTTGAGTACCTTTAAAACCAAAAATAAAACCTTAATAATCTGTGTCTGGTTTGTGCCATACAAAATAGATCAGCAATTCATTTCACAGTAAGAATGCTATAAAGCTAATAAATAAGGAGATGATAATAAGGCTGTGTTACTGTAAGTGCCCAATTCATTTATTCTACTCATGCATTTTGGCTAGTTTAATCCTCTTCCTGGCATGGGTTTGTTTTTTGGTGAGCAAGGGGTGTGTTTCTTCAGCTGTCTTCCTGCCTTTATTTTTCCCAAACACCTGGAATACACCAAGTGCTTCTTTTTGGCCTCTAGTCAAAGGGTGTCAACAGGCTGCTGATAAAACCCTCGTGCTTTGTTATCTCACTATTTTTCATAAGTTGCAAGTGGACACTGCTTTTCAGTGTCAGAGAAGCCTATTTGCTCTTAGGGGCTTGATTCATGAAGGTAGTATACATTATATACATGACTTTCCCATGGATACACATGCAGTGTTGAACAGACTTTTTTCAAGATCTCAAAAACTTTAAGCTTCATGTATCTTTTTGAATAGGTACTAATATGGTATTGCATCAGTAAAACGTTCTTTTTTTTTTTTTCAGACATAAAATTGCAAGTAAGTATGCCTAAACTGCTAATTCTTTAAAGCCAGGGGTGGTCTACTTTATTTCTTGAATGATGTTTAATATCTCTATTAGAGTACTGTCTTTGTGTCCTGTATGTTACTGAAGAAGCCAATAGCTTTCATGTTAGAAATCACTAATTTTAAACGTAGACTTAAATGTGTATTGGCAAAGTATTGCAAGCCTGCAGTCTTACATCAAGGGATATAAAAAATGGAATCAAGGCTGTTTTATTCTCATATTTATCATGAAATATTTATATTCTATTTCTTTTCTCGTAATTTTATAGTAAAATAAAATAACTTAAAAATTAAAATAATTTATTAAAGTTATTAAAAATACCAAAGTTATCAGTTATTAGTTATTAAAATAAATAAGTTATTAAAATAACTAAGTTATTAGTTATGAAAAAGAACTAAGGAGCATTTTTAAGATCCCCAAGTCTCTTCTCACAAAGGGAATGGTGAGATGTCCTGAAGTGATATTATGACGTATAATTAGGCATTTGCTTTTTAGCATGAAATCTGAAAATTATGGCTTCCAGAGAAAAAAAGAAAATATCACATACAAAAAGTGACCCTTGTTCTCCTCCTCGGTAGGCAAAATAAACTTCTATGTCTTATGGCTAAAATGCTATTACCTTCCTAAAGAGTATGCCTCTGTTACCAATCCACGTCTCAGCACGTCTCTGGTAGCATAGCACAGAATTATTTGGAAAAGGATATTTTAAAAAGTTGTTAAAAAGACCTGTCTTTTTAGAATAGCTGTCTCTGGGACTCACATGAGTCTACTCTGTGAAGAGCCAAAAAAAGTAAGATATGAGGAGAAGAGAAAAGTGTTGTATTACGAAAAGCCTTTAAAAGCCAACATCAGTGAAGGTATGTCTTGGGTGCTCACAGCACATGGGTAGGCAAAGGACTAACATCTGCCAGAAAGCTGAAGAGATAGTAGCAATATTCTCTCTGGGATCTATTTAATAGAATGTTTTTTATTAAAGAGAGATGGGAAAAAATAGCATAGAAAATACAAACCCTTTCAACAGCATCATGAAAGAATATTCAAGTTAGAGTGCTACAATTTTAAGGATGATGTTTCCTTGCCTGTTGCATGCAGGTGCAATTCCCTCAACAGTAAAGATAATTAATGGTATGAGTTAACAGCAGAAAAGGTCCCTGGAAGAATTGTAGATTTTGGTAGTGAAGTGAAAATTACTCAACTCTTGACTCACAGGAGACAGTCAGTTATGTCAAATGATGTTGATTCATTGTTTCTAATACCAATTAGTAATTTTTTTAACGGCAAATTTACAAAAGACATTAAATGGATTGCTTTCTTAATGTAGTAATATCTTTCATTAACAATAAACAGCTGATATTACTAGAGGGAGAAGCAGTAATTTGTAACAAATGGAAGTATTCTACAATACTGTGGAATTTTAGCTGTATAATTTAACTTAGGTAAATTATTAACACTATTAAATTGTTAGAAATAAGCCATGTGAGAATGAGTTACAGATTTCAAACATGGATTCTTTCATATCTGAATGAAAGTGCTGAAATGAAGATCAATCCTGAACTGTGCAGCACTGATCAAGTGCTTAATTTGGGATATTTAGCAAGTTTAATTTTAAAAGGGATTTGAAAACTTGTTGCTTTCTGATACAAATAGTGGAGATGGTATGGAGAGAAATTACTCAGGCTATGAAGGTCCCATTTCTAATGCTGTCACTAATAGTTCTTAATAAATCTCTTCTCTGAATTTCTTCCTTTCTGTGACATTGATATACCTCTTATACCCCAACAAATAAATTCAATGTTAATTCGGATGTTGATGTGGTTTCTGCACATCATTTCAAGAACAAATATGTTGGAATAAACCAGGGTGGAGTGACAAAAGCTTGTCTAAATTCAATTGAGGACATAGGTAGGAAAAAAGTATCCACAGCTTCTTGGCCAAATACAGCCAAAGTTAATTTCCTTCATCTATTCCTCTGTATGTTTCAGCAAGCAAAATTCAAAACGTGTGATAATAAGGTTTTTACCGTTCGAAAAGAATTGCTATGAAAATTAAGTTCTTGCTTTAAGCTTTAATACCAGCCTTTCAAAAGCCTGAGGTGCCTGATGGCTGCAAACCCCTCTAAAGACACACAGCACTGATGAAGTTTATTGTAGATTTGACTATTAACATGTTAATATTTCAGGTGCTTTTATAGTTTGCAAAATTCACTCCCAACCATTATGCAAAAAATACATGCCACAGTTTTGGTGCTTAGGTCTCCTGTGTATCGCTCAGTTTGTTGGAAAACTATCAGCAAAGCGAAAAAAGTGCACACAATTTTTTCTGCATAGGACAATAACAATTAGAAAAATGAGCTAATTTTCTAATTTGAAGGTAAGAGCTATTCTAATCCGAAGATGATGAGAGACACACAAACTTTCCCAAAAGACAGTAATGTTTTCGTGAAAAGCCAGCCAGTTCAGTCCTTTGAAATTCTACATTTTCCAGCTTGGTCTGGCATGAGTTATTCAGCTCCTGTTTGTCTCTGAGAGAGAGAGATAGTTTTGCAGATTAAAACCATAGCCTCCAGTCTACTGGGACCAATCAGCTAATTTATGTTTAAATTGTTGCAAGAATTTAATTAAATACCCAGTATCCTAGCAAGCACATTTAATACTGTCAAAGAGCTATTTTTAGCCCTCGAGGCATGTAATTACTAGCTCTAGTCCATAAGGGAATTTCATCCTTAGAGATTTTCATTATATTTCGGAAGGATCCTCTCTGCTAGTGGTAGCAGATACATCCTAAACAGTGTTCAGCTTCTTGCCAATGGGATACTGAGGTTTCCAGAGACTGAAAATTCATATCACTGACATGTTGACATGGGACAACCCATTTATACCAGAATACTCTTATATTACTCTTGCAGCTACTTGTTATTTCTGCTTTCCTAATGGTAAGAAAAATAAATAACTCATAGAAAGCTCTACCATGAATAAAACTCAAGCAATAAAAATTCCATCCAGCTCTGTCAGTCATTCTACTCTTCACAGTGTGTCTAGCTTATTAATGAAACAGATTTTTGTTTGAGAATAGCTGTTTCCCCATAAAGTTATGAAAATATGCTAAAAGCAGCACACAGACTCTTTTCACAGACAACTATTGCTATTATTTATTTCTTCAACATCAAGGTGAGGAAAGGAGAGGGTTTTTTTTTTTTCACTGTTATTGTGAAGTACTTTACATATTTTTAAAAGCTGGTCTGGTTTAAACATAAATAATTTTCCTCTATTGATGGGGTTTTTTTTCCAGTTGTGCAATTCATGGATAGCACAACTCTCCAGGTTCAAAATTTACAGCTCCTTCTTTAATTTCCTTCCTTCTTCCCTGATCAAAAGTACCATGACAAATGAGGTTGATGAAAATACTTATGAGCATTTTTAAATACAAAATTTCACCCTTAAATGAAAGTTATTTAACCTTTTGTGCTTAATTAAATATGTTGCAATCAAGCTAATATTCTCAGCACATATTTTAAAATGTAATTAAAAGGAAATATAGAAATGTTTTTTCTTCCACCAATAATAAATTTTTCCTCTCATGCAAAATTAATTTACTTTTCCCCAATATTTCCACAATGTATTTTGCCTTTGATGCCTACACACTTAAATTATTTGCCTCATTTAGCACTAAAAAGACAGGGAAGCTCAGAAAAAAAAAAAAAGAGGAAATACAAAGTCCAGTATGCTATAGCTGAGCACTTAAGATCAAATTATTTCAGGTAACATAAATAGAATCTGGTGTCAATATACAGGAAAGTGTAATCCAAAGCATAATAAACTTTGCATATCTACACACTTCTGAATGAACACTCTTATCATGTTACTGATTCTAGTAGTAATAATTTTGCATTAGAGGAATTGCTTTCCACTGTAACTCCAGGCAATATTTGTCCTCAGCTGTATACAAACACAGAGTTTTGAAGGACTGCTTAGAACAGCCATCCTGCTGAGCATCCCCAGTCATCAGAAGGGCAAAATGGTCTGGCTTAAGATAAACCATCATGACAATGCTCTTTCACCTGCTTAGTAACAAAGCATGAAGAATAATCTTAAATATATTTAAAATCTAATTCATTTAGTGTCTCTGAAATTCACGATGAGAAAGTATTTTAAAACAGATGCATTACAAGGACAGAGCCAAAGATGACAAAATGCCTGGCAGTACTCTGAGAGTGCTGTATGACATCAGTGGAATTAAGGACCTATAGTCACCAGCTGGTAACATGCACAGCTCTTCTCTTTGTATGCATCAGATACAAGCAGAGGACTGATGCTAACAAAGGAAGATGAAGTATACTTCCATGAAGAAAACTATCTTCAAAGTTATAGATCATTAAATTACCATATTCTACCACCTTGTTTTTTTTAAAGTAATGAATGCTAGTCAGTTATATGTGTCTGGCAACTATAAGTTTGTTTTTATATACCAGTGACAGCTTTGCTGGCAAGAAAATCCATCTATGCAAATAGATATTATTAGCTTGTTTTTTTTACAGTTATGTTTGCCATTATTTCTTCTTAATTCTGTTCCTTCTAATTTAGTGTTGCATTGAGTGCCTGCTATTTCCTTGTCTAAAAAAAAAAATCAATTAGTATATCTGAATGGCAAGATGGCCTTTCCTTGCCTGAGAATGATAAATACATTGTTGCTAGGAAACAGTTTCCAAAGACAAATTTTTTGAAGGACAGCAATTATACAGATTTTAAAAATGTCCCAACTATAATCTCAAAGCAATGCAAAACCAGAAAGTTCTCTTATGGGATGGAGAGGCTCTGTAGGCAGACAGAGCTAGTTAGTAACCTGTTTTACTAGATAACCCTTTTATTACATATCCTTCTTTTACCCTCTTCCTATACCATGTAAAACATCCCTTTCTGAGACTATAATTCAAGCAGTATTCGGGCATGATTGTAGCTCCCACTTCTCTGGCACATAATCTGATCTTCAAAAACATTGTCCATAAGAATAAAAACAGGTTAGCTCAGCAATGGGCACAGTCTTGGGCTCTGACACCTCCTGGGCCACAGCTGGGGCCCCCGGCAGCGTCGGCAGGTGGGGGAGCACATGGGTGTTCCTCTGGTCCAGGGGGTTTTCCAGACACCTTGCTGTCCCATCTGGGGTGCCAGAACCAATGCCTTGAGAGGCTGTCCTTGAACAGAGACTAGACAGAGTTAAAGAATAAAGTAGTTATTTATTAAAAGGCCTCAATGGATACACCTTGGGCAGTGCAAGAGCCCAGCCAGGGCTACACCCAAGATGAACCAAAATGGTCACAAAATGGACAACTGGTCATGGGGTCTCTCACTTTTATAAGTTTTGGCCCATTTGCATATTGGAGTTAATTGTCCAATTACAGCTTCAGGTTATGAAGTCCCATCCTTCTTGTTTTCTCTCTTCACTCCACCATTGTTTATTCTTTTTGGGCCTGAAGCTTGTAACAGTTATCCTTGGTTCTCAAGCTGGAAAAGGGTTGTTTTGTCTAATTACCCTGTGAAGAGAACTTACTAACACTTAATATGAAGCTCAGAGCTCCACACCTAGGCAGCACAGAATATAAAAAATATGAAAGCTGGAACTTAAGGCATCATGGTCCTTCCTCAAAGGTACTGATATGCATATTTGGCCATATTTTAATTAAAGTGTATTTGGAAAGTTTCAGTAATGTGCCATCCCGGCAGCCTCAGTAAAAGCTGGATGAGGAGACAGCTGCACTGAAATTATTGAGACTAAAAATGTTTCTGCATGGCCCAGCTGCCAAATACGTGAAATTTTTATTTCCTTTTAAGTGTCTTTTTATTTTCCTTTTAAGTGTCTTTTAGATGATGCTGATTTGAGAAGACCAAATGCTACTGAGTCTGAACTTGCACCTCTGCAGAGTTTTCTATGTAGTCTTGCTTCTTAGGCAGAATTTCAGAGAATTCACTGTTTTGCCTCTTGTCCCAGAGGCCCTCTTGTCCAGTCTGGGATCTCCCCACACTGTGGGCTCCAGGCAAAGTGAAACCACCACATATTCCCCAGGGAAGCAGTCACACACTCAGCTCACAGCCTCTACACTGAGCAGTGCAGACCAGATCCTTCCCCTACCCCCTGTGCTCTTTTCACAGCAATCCCTTGTACCTTCCCCTCCAGTCCTTTGCTCTGAGACATCTTCTCAAAACACCCAGGCTGCATTTCAGAAGCGTCTGTAAGAAAAAACCCAAACTTGCTCCATCTGCTGCCCCTGTTCTGTGTCAGAGACAGTATTTTGCAGCAGCTGTTTTCTCATGAGAGGTTCAGGCACTGCCATGGGAGGCAAATAGACCCTCAAACACCTGCCTGGCCATGGCCAGTAGAGGATGTATCCTTCATTGCACTGATGGGAACTTTGGGGACTCAAGGCGATTTTGGTGCAGAAAAAGAGAGTGGCTCTGAGCTCAGAACATAAAATTATATATATGCATAGAATTTGGCAGCAGCACCCTTATTATTGATTGATATTCTCAAGTAGCATAAATAAATACTTAGCAGTCTGGCCAGTATTCAGATTCCTCTGATTGTTTCATTTGCCAACATCCAGATGAGATTTTCCAGTCTGTCCTGTAAAACTCCCTTTTTGCTTTACCAGAGAAAGTTGTTTCCAGAAGATAACTAATTCACACAGGTAGTGAAAGTCTATCAGGAGGCAAAAAGAATGAGGTAAAGGCTCCGAAGTCAGAGCTCAAGGGATGCTTGGTTGAACAAGAAAAATGCTGCTGAGAGATTCTAGCTGTGCAGGTGCATGGAACAAGGTATCTATGTAATGATAATTTCTTTTTCACGGAAGAGCAATTCTAACACTCCTTTGGTCCTTACAATGGAAATGAGTTTGGGTTTTTCCAAAATGTGAAGCTTTCATTACTTTCTTGATGTAAACTTCCAAATTTAATCAAATTTACATTATGATTAGAAGAATTTAGTACTTCTTTTATACACTATAAAATACAAAAAAGAGCATAATACATGGAGGCAGAAAAAACATGTATAGTGTTATCACTAATAAATAAAATTTTTCAGGTGCATTGCTGAATGAAGGATTTCTTTTGCATGAAATGTTTCTCACTTCAGAGTTTTTGATCCAAAGTAAACATCTGTTTCTAAAGAAACAATAGCAACACAAAGCTGCCCAGACAATGACTATGTATTTTTTCACTGCAATAAATTAAAATTGAAGTATTAGTCATCATTTAAGACTAACTTAAGTATAGAATCATAGAACCATAGAATCACTGAGGTTAGATAAGACCTCCAAGGTCATCAAGTCCAATATTTGACTGAACATCACCATGCCATGAATCTCATAGGATTGCCCTCAGCCCATTGAGCCAGCCTGTCCATGTCCCTCTGCAGAACCTTCCCTGCAGTGGAGCAACATTCCCGCCCAATTTAGTGTCATCTGCAAATCTATGAAGAGTGCAATCAATCTCCTCAACCCAATGATCTTTAAAGATAAAGTCCTATTGCAAGTTATCCCTGTTATATTGAGGCAGGAATTCCCAAAAATACAAACTGAGAAGCATATTTTTCCAATTTTAAAGTTTTGTATTCTTCCAATAGATAAGGATCACCTGTACTGGAACTGCATTTGTGCAATATGCACGGGCATTAAAACAAAATGGGCAGGGTGATCAAAATGAAATATGCTTAATACCTCAGAATGTAATAGTAATTCCTAAGTTATGTCTCCGGGCCTCTAAACTAATGGCTAAACAAAAAAAAAAAAGCCATAAGTATCCAAGTTTGCAAGTACAGTCCCAAAAGGCTACCCTTCATGAGCTGTTTAGTTAGGGAGGTTATTAAACTAATAAAATCTAAAAGTTTTGCTTTTGGGATCGTGCAGTTTTTCACCCCCAGAAACTGCTGTATCAGGTATTTCAGGTATGTTGTATATCCCATAGTGCTCACTCAAACTCTCCATCTACACAGTCCTTAGGGGCTTCTCAGGCCTCTGAGGTTTCCATTCTGTTGGGTGTTCAGTGTTGGTATCCAACCTTTTGCAGGAAAATTCACTAATTCACTTCACCAAAACTTGGCACCAAACAAAAGCCGTATAGAACATTAGTGTCAAGCATACCCTGGCAGCCACAAATTCTGGATCAAAATATCTTTGAAAGGCAAGACATTCTGGAAGTATTTCAACATTCAAAATGTTTTCTCTCTATTGTTTTTTTTTTTTTGTCAAGACATGAAAAGAGAATTTCTTGACAACTACAGCAAGATTGCCTTGTGCCTCTTCTCTAGATATATTAGATAATTATATTTGTTTCCTCATTCCACTCTGTGTGTGTATATGTACAAGTAAAAAGTACTTAAAATGTTTTATGTATAGGAAGAATGTTTTCAGTTTTGGTGTGATCAAGTGTCACTGGAGGACCAAAGTCCCATCTTTCTTGAAATGCAGGATAACAATACGTGTCCTTCTAAATTCAGAGGAGCAGGGAAAGAAAACTCATTATTTTACTCCAGCCAGCAGCTGAACACCACATAGCTGCTCACTTATTCCTTGCTGGTTAGATGGGAGACAATCAGAAGGATAAAATTTGTGGGTTGAGATAAGGGTAGTTTAACAGGTAAAGCAAAATTCTTGTACAAAAGCAACAAAACCCAAGCAATTGATTCACCCCTTTTTGTGGGCAGGCAGGTGTTCAGCCACCCCCAGGAATGCCTGTCTGCCATGGTCTGTCACAGGTAATGGGGACTTGGGAAGACAAACACTGTCTCTCTGAAAAGTACTTCCCTTTCTTCTTCATCAGCCAGCTCTCCATGCTGATCATGACACCACATGGGTTGGAATATTGCTTGGTTCAGCTGGGATAAGGTATCCCAGATGTGTGTCCTCCTAAATTTTTTCTCCTCAGCCTCATCAGTGGTGAAGTGGGGTGAGGAGCAGAGAAAGCCTTGGCTCTGTGCAAGCACTGCTCAGCACTGAAAAAGCATCCCTGTGTTATCAACACAATTTCCAGTACAAATCCCAAGTATATCCTCCTACTAGCTATGCTGAAGAAAATTAACTTCATCCCAGTCAAAACCAGCACAGCTTGTATTATATCTCAGTTAATTCAAGTTCTCTTGAGTAGTAATATAATACACAGAAATTACTATCCTCTGATTATTTTCTACTCTGTAATTGATGACATGGTCTTCTTTCTAATTCTCTAATCTTTCTCTTTGATTAAATCAAACAGAAACAGTCCTGTTGTAAGCCTTTATAAGGATAAAATTATTTAGGTTTGACAAGACTAGGGCAGAAAATAAAAAACTTTCTAAAGCTGTTATGTAATTACACTACTTAATGGCTGCTGCAATTCAACATGTAGAAATGCAAAATATTGAATAGGAGAGGGACCAATTTAAAACTTCTTACATATACAAAAAGTCCTGAGAAGGGAAATTGTAATTATTGAAGCCTAGAAGATCAAGAGCTTTCCTAAAAGGAAAGACTGAAAGCAGCTGGACTAATTATTTTGAAGGGAGCGGGGAGTAGGTTTGTTAAAAGACAGTAAAATCTGTTATGGTAAAGATATATATTAAATCAGAAGTTATAAAAATAATGTTAGTCCATGCTCTTCCCATAATATAAGTCCAGAAAAGCATTCACAGACAGTAAGATTAATGTATTTGAAATGGTTCAGGGGAATACTTTTTTGTGCAAAGTGAAATTTATCTGCAAAACTCCCTGTGGAAGGTATCTTTCTTCCATTTTGTTAGGATATTAACTCCTCACTTCCACTGACAAGTAAGAGTAATTGTTCCCAAGGTATCTGGTATTATTGATTACAGTTTCCTCTGAAGCATCAGTTACAGTATGTTTTCAGGGACACACAGTGTTAAAGGAGCTCTGTGGTGTTCAGCTGCTCCAGCAAGACAAACCATCCACTCCCATACCTGGCTGAGGATCCCAGAAGGGGAGAACTGTAAATTCCTAGTTCTCATTGCAGGTGCAGGAGAAATAAGGTTCAGGCAGCTGAGTATT
This sequence comes from Dicaeum eximium, assembly GCA_013396995.1. Lineage (NCBI taxonomy): Eukaryota > Metazoa > Chordata > Aves > Passeriformes > Dicaeidae > Dicaeum > Dicaeum eximium. The sequence goes on from VWZP01010273.1 coordinate 2,810,924, forward strand.
TCCCAGCAGTCTGCTCAAAAAGGAGTATGTAAAAAATCCCATTGTGCAAAGAGTTGTATATTTTGGTTCATGTCCATCAGGGTCCTTTACCTCATGCTTAAGTTCAGCATTTAAACTGGTTTGCTTTCCACACAAGTTTTACCCCTTGGATCTAGAGATAACTGCAGAGAAAGAGATGAAAGAAAATGAATAAATCTGTATCCATTCACTTCAGAGACAGCAGACCTCAGGACATGCCATTCCCTTGTGGCACCTCATAGAAGAAAACCTTTTCTGACTTCTTCCACAAAATGTACAGGAAAGTAAAAACTCAGCAAGCAAACCTTATTTTACAACATAGTAGGATGATTTTTTTTTTCCCCCCATGCTTCTCACTTCCTGATGGAGTTTGGTAAAATGATCAGTCCTTGCACTTAAGGCCTCTCTGAATTTTCTCCCATGCATCTTTGTCACTCTTTTTTCTAATAAAAATGCTAAATTAATGTGTTTTCTCCTTGATGTAGTATGGGATTTATATAAACTTACTGACTATTATAAAGCTATTTTCAGCTGTGTATCTCATAACCCTTTCACAAAAATCTGATTGATTTTATAGATTTTTAAAATCTCCTGTGTCACGTTTCAGAAATAAAGTACTAAAAATACTTCTAATAACAACAAAGTCCACTACAGGCCCAGACATTTTGAATACATGATGAGTTTTATGCATATAGAATAACTTAGTAAAAAGGTAGGAAGTTAATTATAAAGGAAGTTTAAAATAACATCTGATAACTCTCTTTTTATAACAGTTTTAAAAATATTTGAGAGTCTCAGAAGTATCCTTCTCTAAAAGGCAACACACGCATTTTTAGGTTTGGTTTGGGGTTTTCTTAGGTATAAAATTAAAAATTTTACATATAATGCAATGTTATCTTTCATCATAATTCTGGTTTAAGGAATTACTGGCTTTCATGAGTATTCAAATTGCTAACAAAAAGAAAAAGACTATGTAAATAAAAACAGCAGGAATTTCGGATACAGGATGACTTTACAAGCCTAGTTAAGCATGGTAGGACAGTTATACAGCCCAGTCAAGTATGGCTGATTGATTTTTATCTGCAAATTGTTATCAACTGTGAAAGCTGGCTGCAGGTTGTTAAAATCAAGAGCCCTGTGCATTCTATTTAGAGAACACTGGTTGCATAATAAATCTGTTTTCCTGTGAAAAGCAGGCAATTAGTATTAATGATTTCATCACAAAGAGCAAGAGAACACTTAAAAGTTGCCAGAGATGCTGAATTGAAAAACACCGTTAAAACAAAGATTATGATGTTACTCAGGAAGAGCTGCATCCTTCAAAGCCTGGGGAAAAAGAGTAAGAGCTCAGAGACATGGTGCCAATGACAGCACAATATGCAAATACACATTAAGGACTTTTGGACAAAGTGGGTACTCTCTAGATAAAAAAGATTTAGATGAATTTATAATGAAAGGTAAGGAATGGCAATTGGTATCATTTGAGAAACATTTCATAGCAGGAGGGAGTTTTGAAGAGAACGGGGAAATAGTCTTAGATGTAGACCACAGGCTCTACATGAAAGTTAATTTCTGTAGCAGTGCCAAGCAGATAGCAGGGATTTTTAACCTTGAGTGATGCCAAATTAACAAGTAGGATGTGTTGTGGTTCATTACAGAACATTGAGTGTAAATCTACAGAAAAGTATGATATGGCATTATAAGAATTAGGATCTAGAAACCTCCAAATAAGGCTTATCTAAATAACTGGCATATTTAGTTAGCTCCAAAAGTGCCTCATAGATGTGCAATAGAGGATGAAAACCAGTAAAAGAATGATAAAATATATAAGAAACTAATTAAAAGTCTAAAGGGGATGTTGTAGTTCAGATTTTCTGCATCTCAGCCACTGCCCAGATGGGCCCATGTGTGCTTTGGTGACCACTGTATTGTAGTAATGTGAGCTGGATCTGTATTACACTGCTCTGAATTGGTACTACTGGGGGACAGAACAGATGCTGATGAAATCTTAAAAAGCAGATTGAGCCTAATTTCTGGAAAATCTAGAAGCAGGAAAAATTCTGAAGAAAACATCTCCAGGCAGTGGGCTTCTCTCAATGCTCCAAGGCATTGAGAGTACCTGTATGGGACAGATGCTCTGAAGAGCATCTGGCTTCTAGGTTGCAGGATTTGGGCTGCTGGAAGAGGAGTTTTGTACAGCAGGAGTCAGTTCTTCAGGACAGAGTTGCAATCTTCTGCTTTATTCTGCAGCCAAAGTCATCCACTCAAGTGAGAAAAAATATTTTTGGCACCTTTTCCTGCAAAGCTCTTGCTGACATTCTTCAAATAATTCTACTACCAATGGTGAGTGGAGACTGAGCCAAAGGTAGGAGGGAAAGAAGGAGTCCAGCTTATGACAAAAAACATTATTAAAGTCAGCACACTACTGGTAAGAGCCATCTCAGAGTCACAACAGGCTGTCATGGGCTACACCATAACTTTCCCTGACTGACACAATCCCTTTCACTGACAAGCAACGTGCAACATTCTCATTGCCAGTGCACACTTCAGAAGACGTGACTGAAAAAGTCCTTGGGTAAAATCAAAAAACCCAGACCACAGTATCTACAAGATACTGTGAGGAACATTTAGGAATGAGAACAGTTAGAAAACTTAATCTTAGTGGGAATGCTCTAAAACAATTAGACAGGTTTTGTATTCCAGTGAGGCAGCTTCTTGCCTAAATACCAGGGATTTGATTGAGATACATTTTAAGCCAGGTCATGCTTTCTTTTTTCTGCCAAATATAATTAAAAATTTATTGAAATATGCAAGCTGCACTATTCATGAAGCATTTGCAGATGCAACACCATGAGGAGCACTGCTGCTGTTCTGCTTTTGGCACTTGACATTACCATGGCAAAAAACATGCTGAGCTAATAGAGTGTCTGCACATTGGAAACTAAAGCATGGCTGGGGTTGAGAAAAGCAATTCCCTAAACTAAAAATTACCTGTAATGCATGTTCTTGGAATTCTCCTGTAACTAAATAAATTTGTGGTGAAAAATGTAGCAAATAAAGACCAGGACTGGCTAAAAATATAAGCAGGGATTTTGTCTTTCTACAGATTGTGCAAGTTTGGATTCCTGTTCTTATTTGGAAATAACCCAGAATAACCAAGTTTGAAGTCCTTTACAATTTTTTTTTCCTTTTTATTTATGAAATATGTTCACCCATCATCTCAAAGGATGAAATTTGATTTTAAACTGCAATATCATCAATAGCAATATGAATTCAAGACCAGGGAGAATACGTCCTGAAAGATGCAGATTTGATAGGGTTGCAGCTGATAGGGTAAGTGCACAAGGGTGCTTAAGCACATACTTTATACCAGAAAAGGGCAAAATCATACAATCTTTTAGGTTGCAAAAAGAGCTTTAAGACCATTGAGTCCAATCATTAATCTAACATTTCTAAGTCAACCACTAAAGGACCTCCCTAAGTGCCTCATCTACATGTCTTTTAAATACCTGCAGAGATGGTGACTCAACTGCTTCCCTGAGCAGCTGTTACAATGGTTTACAGCTCCTTTGGTGAAGAAATTTTTCCTAATATCCAGCCTAAACCTCCCCTGATGAATCCTGAGACCATTTTCTCTTGTCTCATTTCTTGTTTCTTGGGAGAAGAGACCAACCCACACCTGTCTAACCTTCTTTCAGGAAGTTGTAGGAGGGTGATAAGTCCTCCTGAGCCTTCTTTTCTCCACTATAAACCACCCCGGTTCCCTCAGATTAAAGGCTTCCAGATCCTCCTCTTTGTTGGTCATGCTGTGTGCATTGATCCCACCAGGTTATTCTTTTTGTGACTGAAATGAACTTGATCACATTCAGTAAAAGCTTGGTTTCCTGCTCTTCTGGCTCAGCAAAATTCCCTATTTTGCAGCTTATCTTCTAGATTTGGGCTCTGGCTCTGGACAACGATACAGGATTTTTTAAGCCAAACCTTAATTTGAATTATTCTTATTGGTAGGTTGTCGAGTCTCAGTTTGAATATTCCTTTGAGAATCTTAGAAAATCCATTTAATGGAGTTCCCATCAATGTATTCTTTTTTTCTTTAGTAAGTCTTATGTAGTAAGACACTATGTATCAGACATTTCTCTTGGCAAACAGTGATTCCTGTTTGCTGAAAACTCCCTCACTACAGGTTATTTTTACAAGCTGTATAATAATTTTGATGTGTCATAACCCACCAGTAATTTTGAATAGTACTTTATCTCAGTCCAATGTCATTCTTGGCTGATGGCCTGGCAGCATTATCTAGATCTGGAAAGGTCAAAAACAAATTCAGTGCCAAAGTAATGATAAACTGCAGGTGGGACTGCAAGCTTTCCAAATCACATAGAATGCCAGGAAATTTTCCCCAAAAGATTTTTTAACATTTATAAAACAATTGAAATAAAAAATATTAATACATCTGTGATATGGAAGTTGCAGAAGAAAAACTGTAACTTTTGCTGTCTGCAAATTATTGTGTTCATCAGAATTTTTTAGAACATAATACTGGAGTCAGTTAAATATTACTAGATCAGGTTCCATATTACAAGCTCTCTCCAGTGAATGTTGTGGCCCAATATTTTATTCTTTGTATGTGTACATGTTATGTGAACATTTGGAAATAATTTTTCCAATCAGAACAGTGAAAAACACATGTTCTTATGTTGTATGGACTTCTCACTCCTTAAAGTCCACAATAAATCCAGAACTTTGTGGTTATTTAGGAAAAGAAAAACACCTGTAAAAAATTTGTAGATGGAGAAAAATCAAAAGCTTAAAGAAGAGACAGACTAATAGGAGCAGGAGGTTATAGATGGGCAGTGAGCTACCCATGGCCAGTTTGGCTTGTAAAATAAACCAGGCATCCCAGCAAAGCACAGGTCTGACACTGAATGTTCAGAAGGAGCTGGGTCTGGAGCCTTGCTCCCAGCCAAGTACTGAGTCAGGTGGAGCTCTGCTCTCAGGTAGCACTGCCAATGCCCTTGACACCTTATTCAGGTCTGTCTTCTGCACCTGTGCATGATGAGAGATTCATAAAGATGTGTTCATGTCAGATCATAGGAAAAAATCAGAGGTATTGAAATGCAAAGACATTAAGGGGAAAAAAGCTGGATTACCCCATATCATCATTTTGTTTTCCAGGTCAAATGAACATTTTACACGAGTCTTGTTAATTTCTTCTTTTTCAAATGGGTGAAAACACTTAGTTTAATTTGGAACCCACAGCTCTGATATGTCAGGTAGTCAGGGGTTGAGACTGTCACTGCAAAGCCCACAGCTGTGGCCAGAACTGCAGCAGCCTGCTTACCTGGTTATTTCTCTTCCTTCTCTTTCTAAATACTCTGTGCATACTATTGGTCTATTGAATGAAACTTTTTTTTTTTCCCAGGAGATTTAATTGTCACCTTGAAAGATCTATGGCTTCATTTGAACCTGGGAGTGCTTCTGGAATGGTTATTTTTGTTGATGGCAGTGTTGATATGAGCCACAGCATGCTTCAAGGTATTTCTCCAGCAGATAGTGAAAAATATTTTATAATATGGTTGATTGTAACAGTAGGAGTAGTTCCTATGTTCCTGGGAAAGCAGACTTCAAGAAAACCCAAAAATTTTCATGATTGCAAGGATATTTAAGGATTCCTCAGGACAAATATAGCAATACTTACTGTTTTCTCTACAAGTTATAGTTTTCATAGAACAATGGCTAGATTTTTTTCATCTTTCTGCTTTGATGGTATTGAAGTAAGACGAGCAGCAAAGATTGCAACCAGACTTTTTATTACTGTTTACAAGCATTAAGTGATGAGAAATAAATTAATAATTATTTTTGCATTTTAGCAGCAACAGATAAAAAGTATCAGCACCAGAGTCTTGGAAATGTCATCACCTCTGAGGGTGTTGTGAACAACAGGGGATAGCACACATACAGAGACATTAATCCTGTGTTAACACCTTGAGGCTGCTGTATCTGTATGGCTCATGAGGCTGCTGGGTGGTTATTCAATACCTGTGCATCTCAGATAAATTTACAGTCATAGCTACTTCCCATGGCATTCAGAATAAATTTATTTAAGAATGAAACAGCACACAGATTTTCAATGGAGGTGACTTTGTCTTTATATTTCCTTTAGGTTGGATCTGGAAACTAATGAAAACCTAGAAAAATACTAAACATAGTTCTAATTCGATACTTATTAAAATCCAGTCTGAAAAGAAATTTGTATTCACATTAACCTTAGAGCTGTACTGAAATGCCTTTCAGCTGTCAAAAAAGGTTAAGTGCAGAGGAAGCACACATAACTAATTAGGTTGATATTAAAGACTTCATTTTGAGAAGTCTGTTTTAAAGATATATGCTTTCCTAGTTATTACATTTTACAAATGAAATTAATCATCATGAAAATATTTATCAATACATATATTACTTTAATTGCTCCTGCCAATGTTAAGGCTTTAGGAGTCTGCATTGAACTCATTAATGCTATTGAAAAGCTTTTGTACTCTCATAATCATTGAAGTCATCTGAGATCTATTATTTTTTAAAAATTTTTCTAGCATTAATATTCCTTTCCCAGCCACAAAAAGGGTTGATTTCCTAACTACAGTGCAAGATTTTGTTTTTGTATATCTTAAAATATACTGTATGATACTTGTCTTTAAGTATTCTATTTCAGCACATTTTCCTCCAGTTAATTGAGTTCTTTAGTTTATTAACTGTTAGAAACCAGTCTTGAAGTGCAGTTAAATTGTATGATACTTAGAATTGACTATATTTACTCCTGGTTTACTTGAAAAATAGAATTTTCTGATTGAGATATCTGCAAAATTGTTCTACTGGAATACACCAACAAAAACATTCAGTCCTTAAGTTTGCAGGTGCTGAGCTGCTGCTGAATTATTTTGGGTGAAGTGTATTTGTTGCAGATGGTGTGAGCAACACTCACAAGGCTCTGCAACCCATGTACACAGTGACCATCTCCTTCTGTGCTTTCCTTTGCCATGGCAAGGACTCCTAACATCTTCAGCAGGGCAATTTGCCACCTCTGCCGGTCTGGCCTCCCCATCACGTATCAGCAGAAGTAAAGGTAGGATTTAGGGCAAGAAGTAACTTAAGAACTTTTACTTTCCATAATTAATTTTTCTACAATCTTTTCATAAGTACCTAAGCACTACTAACAAGGTACAATTTTATCATTTTGTTGTTGTTGTTGTTCTTTTTGGGTTTGTTTGTTTGTGGTTTTTTGTTTGGTTGCTTTTTTTTTTTGTTTTGATTGGTTTAGTTTGGTTTGGGTTTTTTCTTTTGTTTGGGTGGGCTTTTTGTTGGTTTTTGTTGTGTTCTGAGGCATAAAAAATTAAATAGGATAATTCCTATTCAAATGTCAAAGTACTGAGGTAAACAGATAGTAATAGACTTTCACTCAGACATTATGATTACTTAAATACATTGCCATGAAAAGGCAAACAATCAACAGAGTTCTTTAAAAGGTTCAGTGCAAATTAGTTTCTGGCAAGGACTATGCACTGTTCAAGGCTTCATTAAAGCTTTTCATTTACGAATTGTCAGGAAAAAGCGAAAGGATGCTATATGTGCTATAAAATGAGACAAAAACCTCAGAAGCCCTCAGAGGGCATTGGGCAGCTCATTTTAAAGTGGTTGTGAGAACCATTATCTATCACTGCCTCAGGGTCATGGATAGCAGCAGGACTTGGGAAATAAAGGCATCAATCAGGAACAAACATTTATGTGTGCGCCTCTCCAGAGTTTAATTCTAATCTGGAACAGTATTTTAAATGTGAAATACAAATATTTGTTCTCCCCATTTTTCAAAGGAAAAGTGTATTTGAGGACATGCAGCACCATGCTGACTCCTATCTGTTGTCTCTGACAGTAGGTGGCACTGAGAATATTCACATGCAAATCTGTTGAGCTTAACCTTCAGTTTTTGCCACTGAAGTAGTCCTCTGTAAACATTTCCCTCCATAAAAAGTTTTGGAAATATAACAAGCCATATCCTTCAGTTATTTACATAGTGTTATTGCATTGTTTTGAGACTATTTGTTAAAGAAATATAATGAATATTTACATTTCTGGTCACAGTATTGACACTGAGACATTTTTATTTTTCTGTTTTCCAAGTTAGTTATTTTCCATCATACTTTCATACCTGTATGAGTTAATTTGTCAGAGTTTCTTTATCAGCTCTCTAGGATGTCCTACCAGAACATGACAGATGTTCCAGTTTAGCTATTTTATGAACACTTTCCACAACTTTTGCCTTTCTTATTCAAAGGAAGAAGGAAATGAAAGCCACTTGCATTCCATCAGATGAGGTTTCTCCTTAGAGCGACAACTGCAGCAGCAGAATGCTCTTGCTAGTTTCTCTTCTTGTCAAATAGGGTCTGATGGTTAAATGTTCTTCACGGGGAGGTTATGCCTGGGAACATGCTCTCTGGTTCCTTTCCAAACCTCTTCTGGTAAGACATCAGTCTAATGCAAACAGGCTTACACCACGTCAGTCTGATGCAAACAAGCTTCCGCAGGCTCAAGTCGGAGGTGGGCACCTGTGGGCTTCTGAGAGGTTCCCAGCTCTTGCAGGGAATGGAGCTTGTGAGCTTTTTTCTTTTTAATTGACTCTGCTATTAAAAAGTCAATAGATTTATGCAACAAAAATTTAAATGAAATATACTGCTCTTCTAATGGCTCCTCTTCTGACCTTGCTGACGGTCAAAAAGTTTTTACTGAACTGAGGTTACAATTGTTCTTGTGCATTCTGAGCAGAATCTTGTCATATGCAGTGTTTAAAAAAGTGTACTTTAGTCAAATCTGACTGTGTGGGAGACAAATGGACATTTGAAACTGAATAAGAAATAGACTGAAAGGGCGTGTGGGGAGGAAATAAAAACAAAGGAAAGAAAAATATGGGGAACTTCCTCCTAGAAATGTGGGGACGTGTAGTCAGTGCAGGATGAATAGATGAATAGACAATGCAAAGAAATATTGGAAAGAAAATGGAAGAAAACAATGCCTGTTAACTGATATGCCTATGCTGAAAGAGTTGCAAATGACACAAAAGGCAGCAGTGACAGTGTGAGCTCTGACCGTGCTGTCTGCCCCAGTGCTGGAGTGGTAATGACCTCTGCTGCTCTCTGTTCAGAAAGTCAGCACCAGTAAGCTTCACCTGGTTCACACTGAACACTTCCTCAGGACCTCTGGTTAGTTCAGACAGCATGAACAAAACCCAGTCTCAACACCTTGGAAAAAAAATGCTCACAGAGGGCTGTGCCAAGTGTTCCATTTTATTTGAAACCATTGGTTCCTGGAGAAACTATCTCAGACCTTCAGTGATGTTCTGCCTCTGGGACTCTTAAAGAGTATTACAAGCCAGCAGGCTCATGGATAGCTTCTACTGGACCAGGCTAGCACAGAGACTAAACCTGAAAATTGAATACCTACTTCCATATGGGCTAACAGCAGAGGGAGTGCAGGAGAAGCAGCCACTGACTGTAGAGATTTCACTGGTAACATTCCTTCTCTCAGTGACACTCTTACAACACAGCTGGATTTTTCTTTTTAATTAAAACACCTAAATCGCCTTAAATAAAATGTAAAAAAAACCCTCAGATTGTGTTTTTCCTAATGGAAAAAATGTTTTGTAGGCCTTCCAGGTGATAGTGAGTGCAGACCTTGAAATCCCTGGAGACTGGGGCTGTGTGGAGGAGAAGGGGAGGGTTGCTGAGCAGTGCAGAGCCTGCAGCAGCCATCCACCAAGATGTAGCAGCAGTACCAAGTGCCATCCTGCTTTTCAGCATGCGTTTCCAGCAAGAAACAGAAGACCACATTTATTGAGACTTCAAGTAGCAAAGAGGAGTAGGAAGTCCTGCAGCTGTGCAATTTTCACCTCAAGGCCAGTCTCACACCCTGGAACATCTTGTGTCAGGGGAATAGAAGAGGAGAAGGAGAGAAAGTAATTGGAATCCTCCTGAGACCTTCTCTGAGATCTCTTTCTCTTTCCTTAGCAAAGAGAGTGCACATAGTTGTTTTCTGGACAATTAATTTTTTCTTAAGGGATCTCCATCATTAGGCGCATGGCAAAGAGAAATATGTGAGGAGCAGCCCATACTTGTGAGCCTCCTTAAGAGGGAAGAAAAACCTTCTGCCAGAAGAGAGCATCATTATGAATTTCTGTTTTAGAAAAACTTCTGTGCAGCTATGTTTAATGGATATAAACCCATGAGTATGCTCACAAAATCACACACACTGTGGCAGAACAGGAGAGAAAATGAATACCACATAGCAAGCATCAAATATATTTAACAAACTAGCCAAATATTCTCAACACTATAATGTTAAGAACAATACAGGAAATTATATAAGCAAAATCAGAAGATGGATAAGCATATAAACTCAGTCTTTCTCAGCAGAGTTTGATGGAAAAAGTTGTTTTAATGCTTTCTTGTGGCATTTTGATGCAATTTACATTGACACCTGGCAAATGATTGCTGAAAATGTCATTCAACATATGTTGCAAATTTTCATAACAGATTTTTCAATGGTTGTGATATTAAATTTGTATCACCAATCTTTTTTTAAATCAAATAAAAACAATTGGAAAGCACTAAAGTGATTAGCAGGAAGAAATATTAAAAATTCCAATTAATTTTATGTTTACTAAGACCTCTGCTCTTTTCTGAAGTCTCTATTCATTGCAGAATTCTGAGCTTGTTGTATTGTCAAAGCTTTCACTCTTGATTAACGTATGTCTTCCTGAATATTAATTTGTGTTTTGAAAAGCATATTTTTTAAAAATGGTTATTTAAAGTTGTATGAAATTTTCTTCTGAGATGCTTTGATGCTAAAGATTTTTATATATTTGACATGGATGTTTTCTTTTGCATTTAATATTTTCAGTCACTATATTTTGGGTGTAACAGAAGAGATCTGGCTGTTATGAGAGCCTAGCTTTGCTAATATACTTAATTCTTATTATTGCTGCTTCTTACCTATTACTCAAATGGGTCCACTAGTAAAACCTCTATCTGAAATCACAGGCACTACAAAGGACTTCGGAATTTTCCATCATTCCTTTCAGTGTTGCTTTCAGCAGCTTAATTATGTAGAGCAGGGCTTGGGTCCCTACTGCCTTTGTACATTTTCTAAACAAGATTTTTCGTGTCAACAACATACAATATACTTCTGTGAACAGAAGTTGTGGAGCAAGCAGCTTTTGCTGATCCAGTCCATCTGTTCTCTTCTGTTCTTTGTGGCTGGAACGCTGTTTCATCCTGGACTTTGACCAGGGTTTTATCATCAAAACATACTTTAAAACTGTTCCTACTATGACTATTTGCTTAATTTATTCAAGTTTTTGTCATCCTAATGGATTGATTAAGAAGGGTGGCTGCATCATACTAGTAAGTAGAATTGTTAGGTTTTAGTTGCAAACTTATAAACGACACAATCTGTCACTGCCTTGATGACTTTGACCTTGGATTTTATGACATAAAATGAAGAAATTACTACTTTTGCATGAAATGACATCCTGCTTTTCTTTTAAGCCCTGATATTCTTGATAGAAATTTTATTCCGTTTTTTTTTTTTTCACTAGCTTTGAATGCTCAGCACCTGCCTGCTGGCTCAGTTAGCAGAGTTGCAGGCTAAGCCTGGGGAATCTCAATACCATGTGCATTTTGTCAGAACACTATCTTTTTCTTAACCTGCAAAATGTTAGGTTAACAAAAATAAAATCTTCCTAAAGGAGAATTAGAAAAGCTGAAATGTCTGATCACTGAACATAGTTTTCTCTCATGTTTCTCAGGTTTTTCTCATCCATGCAGTGACAGCAGTGTTGAGTACTAATTTTACAGGCAGGCTGATTTTTGCAGACAAATATTGAGCACCTTATTAAAGGTTACCAGATCCCGATTTTTTGAATTAGTGAAAACCTCATGAGAGATGTTGAAGCCTCTTCCTATCGGACTGAAGGAAAAAAAAAAAAGCCTCAGATCTCCTCAGAAGCATCTGCATAATGGATTTGTGACTCATATGTAATAAAGTCAATATTCAAAACATACCATTAATGTATCAATATTATACTGGGAGAGGATAGTTTTGTGGCTATGAAGAGAATTGCTTAATCTTCCTTTATGCTTGTGAATAAACTAGGAGTGCATTACCCAGCTTGGTGATTTGTATATGATTGCTAGCACATTGTTTTTAGATTTAGGGCATAATTATTTATGGCTTGTTTCTCCCATTTCACAAGAGAAAATACACATAACAGCAAGTATTTGTGAAATAAAATAGAAATAAAATTAACTTCCATAATCATCAAGGGACCTGTCCTCATTTATTTTGCCATTGCTGTGTGTCTGCCATAGATGTAGGGAGGTGTCCTGAAGCACATTGTATGGGTTCCACAAAGGCAAGGAATTCTGCCTTTGGGAATCCTGCACAATGTTTCTTTACTTTCTAATGCCTCAACTGCTAATGAAACATCCCAGCTGATATCATCTTTTCCAATAAAGTACAAACTGAGGAGATATTTCAAAGATAATCTCCTTAACACCACAAAACTTCATTGAAGTTTAAAACATGCTAACTGGGAAAATGTATTTAATTTGCTTCAGTGGAATTGTCAAGTAGTTTTTCCATGATCTTTTATGCTGTTTAGATTGATCTTCAAGTTACAACACTTTATTATTTGCCCTTAAATTAATGAAAGATTGATTTATCTCATGATACTGAATGGAGTAGCAGATGAAATTTCACACTGATAAACACAAAGTTTTCTTAGACAAAAATAAGATAAACTATACATACCTAATGATGAGTTTTAACTTGACCCTTACAACTTTGAAAGAAGATCTTTAAGATCCTTGAATAGGATTCAAAAACATTATCTCCATCCTTGGAAGCTGTAGTAAGAGAGTCGTAGAATGTCTTAAGAAAAAGATTGAAAGAAAATTATAAGTGGTTAGACCACTGAATACCTCTTTGGTCACATAGTCACATCTTTATACCAAGGTTTTCTGAACTCAGGTAAAAAATATAGCAGAACTGAGATAGGCAGATAGACAAGCAGTCAGGATGGCTAGAGTTATAGAAGACTGTTCATTATTTCTCCAATAACAGTAACAGGAGAGCAAGTGGAAAAGCTTTAGCAGAGAAACAAAGTTTTCTTCAAAGAGGTTCTTTATACTGTGCTCCTGGACTGCAGTGCATTGCAAAGATGAGTCAAAAATGGAGAAACTGATTGGAAATTTCTTGGGTCAAGAATTCACTTGGACAAGTAAGTTGGCTAAGACTGAAGGATCAATGACCATTTTTCCTGTCTGATAAGCTGCCCCACATGTCAGGTCAGTCACTAATTACAGCATCACCGTTCGGTACCTCAGTGACGAGCACGGCCACTGGGGTTTTATGCACGACCATTAACAGGGTCTAATGAATATAATGAAAGGCCTTGGGGTTTGACCTTCAGCCCTGGGGCATTATACTGGCCATTGGGCTGCCTGCTTTGTGCAAAGTGAAGCCACATGGACTTAATTATTTCATATGAACAAAACATCTTCCAGGTATTTCTGAAAACTGTGGAGATTTCTAATTAATCGGAAAGACCGTGTCTTAGGACCCTGTTTCCAAGCTGAGAGTATCCAATGTAAGCCTAGAAGCAACAAATACTGTGCAGGAGCAATGCTAAGTGCATATTAAATCATGGCTGGCATATACACTGAGAGCCCCAGGAGTGCCTGGCAGCTCCCAGATCTGGTTCTATGTGCTGGCAGCAAACTTGTTCCATGTCATGTGTGGAAGGACATTGCCTGTATGGAAGATGTTCAGCTCTTCATCCCTGTTTTGATTGCAGGAAGGAGATCATCGTGTGGGAGCTGAATGACACTTAATCTAACAGGTCCTGGAATCACCCAGAAATGTAGGATGTGCTGCTAATGTACCTGCTTTCCCAGTCAGGGTTAGAGAGATAAGTTAAAGCGTTTTCAGGCATGCAGTAGGAACAAAAGAAGGAAAGGTACATTGCATTTTCCTAGATCTTTCATCAAAAATGTTGGTAAAGACAGGAGAGTTTCCTTGGGACAGTTTGGACATTTTTATGCAACATATATGTAAGTAGATCATGCTTCTTGGCTGGTAAGTATTTCATGTTATTATTCAGTGAAATAAAATCTGCAATTTTCTTCACAAGGTTTGACTTGGGGCATAGCTCTGTGTTTTCACTCTACTTGTAGTCTACAGGTTTTATTTGTAGACGTAACCATGTAAAAGAAATAATCTTGCCTAATTAATAATTTATTGTTGTTTCTTCTGTTTCAAATCTAACTGCTTCCAATTTTCTACTTCCTGCAGGGTGCCCTGACCATAATTAGTCTGGTAAGAGGATTTGTTGGTATGAGATCTGTTTTCAGGCATGCCAACCACCTCATGTATTATAAGAACTCTTTTGAATAAATACTTGTTTATATCGCAGAATTATCAGAATTCCAGCAAAAGCCAAAAATAACAAAAACTTATTTTTACTTTATTTTATAAAATATTTTGAATATGAAAATCAATTGCTTTAAAAAAATGGTGCTCTTGCATACATATTCCATCCAGCAGTGATTTGGACTTCTGGACTAGTTAAGATACACAACACAATCCACAGGAGGTGAAGATCCTGTCAATTACAAGATCCATGGTAGGTGTAATTATACACATTCCTTGAGCTTCTCAGGGAGGTTTTCATAATTATTTAAACAGCTTTTAAGTAATTAGCATTTTTGAAAGTAATTTTCTTTTATCGTTAATTAACAATATCCTTAATTAACAGAGAGATTCAGAAAAAAAATTGATGGAATGATACATTGAAAATTTTGAATATATTAGATTTGTAGTTGCATTGCAGTTTTATATCTTACACTTCAAACTGATCTCATTATTGCAAAAGAACTAAAAATTTAATAGAATGTGACAAAAAATGTGATTTTGCCCATTTAAATAATAAGCTGATGCCTACCTTTTGAAATCAGATGATGCTCCTCCTCTGTCTCCACCTGAAAGATTCTAAATCAATGTTTCCTTTGGTATTGAGAGTTGGTAGTGCTTTGGTCTATGAGGATGTTGTAAGAGACCCAAACTGAGACAAGTTATTAAATTGTGGCAGCTTTACATAATCCGATTACATGAAGAAATTATTTTATATAATATTTATTTGCTACACATCCGTCTGACTTTATATTCCTAAACTGAATCTTACAACAATGAATTGGGAAATTCATTTTTTCGGTGTTAATGGAAATAGTTTGGCATTTTGCAAATGTTAATCTTGATGAAGCTGCACATTATGGATAAAATGTTAAATGTATATATGCAAAAATTTAATACTGGTTTTTTTCCACTTTTCAAACACAGAAAGACATGTGAGCTTTTGATCCTGGGGATCAGCAATAAAGAATTAATATCTCAGTTGTGTAATAAATAAACTAAATGTTATGCTTACATTTTTCAATTATTTTCAGTAGCAATCAGAAAGGTGAAAAGGTGTAAAAGGGTGAGATATCCTCAGGAACAAGAACAGGGGTTCTTGCATCCTATTTTCTGACTTGCTAAGGATGTTATGGTAAGGGATACTTCAGAGCCTTAATCCTCCTATATCTTCCTACTCATGTTGCCTCCATTTCCCTCCAGTGCTTCGTCTTCTGTGCTGATAAACAAACTTTTTAGAGAAAAATGGAATATTCTTAATTAAAAAAGAAGCTGAAGATGAAAGTGCTCTTTTTATCTCATATGAATGCTCTGTGAACGTCATTTATCATTTTGTTTCTAAATCAACACTGCACAATAATTTAATGCATTCTTGATTCTTCACATCCTCAGTAGTACTCAGACCTTCTACATAATTTAGTCTAAAATGCTGAAGGCTAAGAGCCAGTGGAAGTAAGCTATGGAAAATGGTGTAATGTCTCTTATTCTGGGTACTCAAAGGATGGAAATACCTGCCCCTGTTTTGAAACATTCCTTCCTTTTTGGTTGTGTGGCGCTTNAAAAATCTTTTTTGTTTTTAAATTCTTTCTTCTTTTTTTTTTTTTTTTTTTTTTTTTTTTTGAGAGTGACAAGACTGGTAAGAAGTGAAAGCTAGACTCTTGCCAAGAAATTGAATCATCCTGCCAAGATATTGAATAATCATGCCAGAAAGGGTACATATAAGGTACTATTTACTATTGGTAACAACCTACATTTACTCTGTTTTCCTGTTCAGTTAGAACAGGTTTTTATCTTGACACCTGTAACTGGGATATTGTGTTTTTAAAAGAAGAGAAAGTGGGTAGTGAGGGAAGAGCAAGATCATCCATAAGGGGAAGAAAAATGAGCAAATACAAAAAAAATCAAACCATGTAGAAACAGCTTGATGGTTTTTTGTTTTGTTTTGTTTTGTTTTGTTTTGTTTTGTTTTGTTTTGTTTTGTTTTGTTTTGTTTTTGTTTGTTTTCAGGGTTTTTTTTCTGTAGGTTTCAGGAAGGTGCCACTGTTAAAATCATTCATCTGCTATGTGTAAAATGTACTAGAGCCACCAAAAAATCTTTTTCTTGCACATGGAAGGAGACATGCATCAGTAAAGTACACTGGGGATGGGTCTTGCACATAAGATCTCAGTTCTGCAGCTGGGAACCATCCCATCTTTCTCTGGAGAGAGACAAAAAGGAAAATAGTAAAAACTGCCACAGTGATGTGCTCAAGACAGCCAGCAAGGTAAAACCAGATTATTATCAGCCTTTGTGGTAAAGCCCAGCAAGACACTGCAAATCCATTTATTAATAATGAACTCAATAGCAGAGTGCTTTAGCTGCATTATCCTAAATGTTTATTTAGCAGCTGACCGTGGCTGTTACTTTTAGTGATGTCAACAAACATTCACAAAAAGTAACAAATCTTTCGACCTGGTGCTTTTGGAAGAGTACCTGCCTCATACATGTATTAAAATAAGCATTAGCAAAGCTGAAGAAGGCAGATGCTTTCTTTCCCTGTCAGAAAATACTCTTAGAAGAATGTGGGATGACTACATGAATCTTGCTTACTTTGGAACGAGTTTTCCTTTTATCTCTTGAAATAATGCACTTGGTCCGTGAATAGTCATTTTGCAGAAGCCTGCATTCTATAAATTGCTGTATCTCTAAATTTTTCTTAGATAATAATCCATATTATTATACCAAAGTTTTTCGATTAAAAAAATGTAAGAATAAAAGCAAGATCAAAAAAATTGGCAGAACACCCATTTTTAGCTATTCACTAGGTTATGAATTTTGTTTCTGTCATTTCAATCGTACTATCTACAATTCATTTTCCTTCTCACTAAGAGGGTTATAGTTCCTTTCCAAAATTAATTTGATGTCTATGAATAGTTTCATTTTTCTAGGTCCAGTCAGTGAGGCTAATTTGAAGTACCGAATCGTGTTATTTAAGTCAAGAAGGAAGGTTTAGATTACTTAGTTTCATCTCCTGTATGCTTTGGATTATATATTTTATCACATGTATTAAACTTACTGATTTTGTATGAATTAATTGTTCCATTGAATAAGACATTAAATAATGAGTCCATTTTTTTTGAGTATGCTGTACACAGCTTAGTCACTTTTGCAGTCACAAATAAGGAAATAACTGTCAATTTGTAACCATAGATTTTTGTTTGAGAAGACCCTTAGGCTCTTGTATTCCTTGGTTTTTCATTTGATTTTTTTTCTTACTTTAAACGATTTCTCAGGAACAGGTGTGTGTGTATGTTTGTGCTGTAATTAACTTTCATCTTTGTACATGTTTTTCAAATACAACATTACAACTTGCATATTTTCCATACCATACTTACAAATTGCCTTCCTCAATTTATTTACTGCTCTCTATTTGTACAGTGAAAATTTCTTATGCTGTTTTTGTCCATTCCTCATATTGGAAGTTGATGTTCTCTTCTTTATTCTATGAGATTTGTAAATCCATCTTATATTCACTCCCTTCACAGTCTCCTCCATGATGGCTGTCATGTCTTTCCAGATGTGTAAGTTTGAAACTGGTTACATTAAACGTACATTTTGCTCAACAACTTATCAAAGGCTCCAATTTATCTGCACGGCTGTTCTGAATTAATGGTGAATTAGTAGACTTCCAGTGTAGTCTTTTCATTTTATAACTAAAAATAAGTATTATTTCATATTTACTCTGAATAAAGACTAGAAATTGTTGAAGGTTTTTGAGTCTGTGGGGAACGTTGCCCATATTCCCTGGCCATTCCATCTGAGAACAGCATTTGAAATCTGAAATACAGCCCTATTTTTAATATCAGAACACAGGGTGCTTCTATGTCAGATGCTTGGTGCCATTACCTCTAATAATCAAACCTTCAATTTTCTCAGATAATGAAACAGAATCATTTGACAAGATACATTTTCTAGGAAAGCATATCAATTGTTTGCATTATATTTTTACTCTTTGTCTTATATTAATTACAGTTCTTTATAGTCATTATTTTTTGAATTCCGTATGAGCTCCCTCATTACTTTTTTAAGGCTGATATCTAGCTAGCCTGCCCATAGTCATGTGGGTCAGCCAGAACACACTGGTTCAATGGTTTCAATGGCATACTTTGTTCATTTCTATTTTCTCTGGCATGCAGAGACCTAATTAAAATTGTTACCAAGGGGTCAGGGATGTTCTTTATCTAGAATTACAGTAAATAGGGTGCTAATTTTAAAATGTTTTCTTCTAGCAAAATCTCCTGAATTAGAGCAGAGAAAGCTTTGATGTTATAAATTTAAATATAATCCAAAAAAATATTATGCAATGTTATGAAGAATGCATAAATCAGGTAGTAAGCTAAGAGTAGATATAATGCCTGTTTTTAAAAAGAGAAATAAGGAAGAACTGGATAACTACAGGCTGATCTCTCCTTAGTGCACAGCAAGATCATAGAGCAAATCCTCCTGGAAATTATGCTAAGGCACATGAAAAACAAGGAGGTGATTGGTGACAGCCAACATGGCTCCAAAAAGGACAAATCACCACTGACAAATCTGGTGGCGTTCTAAAACGGAGCTACAATGCTGGTGGATCAGGGAAAAACAATTGATGTCATTTACCTGGACTTGTGTCTCTTTATTGGTGACATCCACAAAATTGAAGGCTGCATCAGGATTTATCTGTACTTGAAGCTTCTCCAGTTGTGAAATGCAGAGGCACACTGAGTTTTACCTGATTAAATTTAGGCAGGCTGGTCAGATGGTCACAGAAACAAATGCAGTCCAAGGTGCCCTGTGGCATTTCAAAATCTAGTGCAATACACTTCTCAGTACACCACACTAAAGGAGCTTCTGGAACTGATGAAGTGAAGCTGGGTGAAGGTAATAACTAATTTATAAGCTTAGCAGAAATACTTCCACCTCAAAGCTTATGTCAGAAATCTCAGAGAGCACAAATGAAAGAAGAAAAAAAAAACAAAAGTAAAAAATTGTGAATCACAAATTCAGATTTAGGAACAAAACTGGTCTCTTAAAACATTGTGGTTGTACTCAGGTCTGATACCTAGCATACTGAGCTAGTACAGAAAATGAAGGATTATTTGAAGACGAAAAAATGAGGTGTCAGCCAAACTTTATCTTCACAGCATGGTAATTTGTGTAATGGCTCATAATCAGATTTTATGGTCCTGACATTGCTTTTCTTCTAAATAACAAGGTGAGTAATCTTTAAAAGGTTGTAGACAATGAGTAGATTTGACCTAATTCCTGTGTTCCTATTGTAAGGGTTACACAGGTTTTAATTATTTATATGCATTCATCCAGTAAAGCAAACAATACTGATCTTATTGAATCCTAATTTTAGCTAAATCATACACAAACTCCCCACCACCACCACCCCAACCAGACCAGTGTCTGCAGCAGGAGCTGTTATTTGCTGTTGCTCAGTGTCTGCCTTTCACTGCGGGGCTTGAGGCACTGCCAGGGTACACCTGGTGTGCTGCCATGGGGCTTCTCACACACTGCAGCTCACAGGGGGAAAAGTGAACAGAATTTGTAGAATAGTGAATAATTATAAAAACCTTGGGTTCATTTTTGGACCTGCTGGAGCTATGTGGAAAGGAGAGAATCTGAAGAAGGAAGGAAAGATAAAAAAGAGCACATGGAGTGACAGTGCTGCTGTTGACTCCCAAATCTCAAAAAAATTCTGTGCGTTTGTTCAAAACTAAATTAAACAGACACATAGTTTGGACCAAAACCATGACTGAAGTTATGGGTTCTTTTCTCTTGCTGCTTCTTTGTTCTTTAGATTGTTTTCACTCTTTCTCCACTGCTGCTGTGAATTTTGGGTCTCTCCTAGACAGGTGACTTCTAAAGCAGTCTGAATGTATGTGATTTGACAAAGCTGTAAAATAGCTGTTTAGAGAAGGTTAATATTATTTTCCCAGTCACTGCAAGTGTAAGTCTCAACTACTTTGTCCTGTTTATTTTAAAGTATGCTTGTTATACATATATATATATACACATAAATTTTACTCTGTTTTAGATTTTCTGGATTCATAATGGCTGCATATCTGAATCCCAGTACTGACTACAACATGATTAAAATTTAATACTTTACTATTAGTCAGCTATTCACTGTGTCTATTTTCAAAGTGATGAAATGGTGTGAAATGAACAGACTTTTCCCTTTGGGAAAAAACCCCTATCCCTTTTATTGGCTATTTATATCAGACTTCTAGGCCTTTCACCCTTTCCCTGTGGCCCTAAGTGCATTTCTTGGGAACTATGTATCACTCATATCCTTAAAAAAAATACTTCACCTAGGATTGACTGTGCTTGGAAACGGAACATAAAATATATAATTTCTGGGGTCACTTCCCTCAAGAAATGAAAAAAATCTTCCTTTTTCCAGCTCTTTGGTTTTCAGACTGCCATTTTCATTCAGCGAGGTCAGAGGATGAGAACTCCCCTGCTGAAAGCCCGGGTATCGATCATAGTTATGTCTCTGCAGATGCACCATTTTATTGCCTTGCTCTGACATTTCCCTCTGCTTGCTGAGCTGGGCTCTGTTGGTTTATTGGGTCAGGTATTGCCTTCAACGACAGCGATATTCTAGCCATGACACAGGAAATAACCCATCGGTTTATGCAACGGTCATGACAACATCACACATAAGTAAAACCTACATAAACTGGTGCAGATGAATCCTGAATGTCTCTGGTCGGGTTATGATATGATGAAATGTATTCTGTGAAGTGAAAGTGCCATTGCACAAGGGTATTATTAATGCAAGTGGATGAAAATGGGTATTTCTGAGGTTCTATAGCTTTTTAAGGCAATTCTTTTTCTTACTACCCAGCAGCAACTACAACAATATTTTGCTGAGAAAAAAAAGGGAATTGTGTTTATTTTCACCACAGTAGTTTTTCCCAATTTCCTAAGCCCTTCAACTAAATAAAGCTTAGATGTCGTTCTATGACTAAAATGATTTGACCAAATGCTTCTCTTGTTTTAGGGGGTGTTGATTTGTGTAGATTTCCTAAAAAAAAAAAAAAAAAAAAAATTAAATTCAACCTGATTTTCATGAATGGATAATTGATAGGCCAAAAATAATTGAAAAAAAAATCAGCTTCCACATCTAGCTGTGGAAGAGTTTGCACAGGCAGATTCATTATTTCTAGGTCACTACAGGTCAATGAAAGCCAATTCTGGTCAAGCAGTATCAGTTCTCTGTGCTGCAATGGTATTGTTAGGTAAATTATTGCTCTTTTGTTTCTCTAAGGAGTCTACCCTAGGACTCAATTCTATGGAGGACTTAGCACATGCAAGGAGCTGAAGGAAAAAAACAACTGTTTAAATATAGTATTTTCCCAAATAAAAGAATTCCAATAGAGTAATCTTGTGAAACAGAAAATCTTGAATATGTTCAAGTGAACATACTCCTTGCTGCTCACAGCTCTGAGATAGTGACTGATCTGAATCTGCAGATCATCTTGTGGTGAGATGAGAAGTAAATGCTGGTTTTTTTCTAGTGCGGATCTACTGGTGTTTGATGTTATATTTTTGATGTACAGGAAGATGAGAAGGAAAGGTAAAGTAACCATAGTTTATCTCCTGCACAAAAGAAATTGTGAAGAGTGCTGAAAAAGGGATTTGTGGTAAGCCCAAGAAAACACACAGTAGTTTTAGGAATCTGTCATATCCTAAATGTTAAAACAATTTAGAAGCAACAGTACAAACTGAAAATTGAAGAAGATTTAGCCATAACTTTCTATCCCTGCAGCTTTCTATAAAACCTTTTAATCAATGAAATCAAAGCAAAAAAAGAGAAATTATGTAAAGTCTTTTGTCTTAAGACACTGTTTTTTCAAGATTGTCCTCTGTAAAATTTTACCATATGTTCTTTATTTCTGAGAATATGCATCTGTGCTAGCTGCTCAAAGAGAAGTGTTTTAGTCTCTTAATGATTCCAGCCACATGAACAAGCAGATGAGACAACTGAGAATATGAAGGATCCATACTCAGACCTATTATGGTCTTTTTAAGGGGCACCTAGGGAAGTGGTGGGCTGTTTTGTTTTCTGTCTGAGAAACTTGTGTGTTAGGAAAAGGAACATTTTCCCCAAGTGCTTGAAAACCTCACAGATGCAGACTTCATATGCCAGAACTATAGCTGAGCTGCTGGGAGAAACAGGCTAAGCCAGACCCTTGGAATAGGTTGGTTTGTGGGGACTCAGAAGGAGTCTGTCCACGTGGTCATTCAGGATGGATCAAAGCTCAGGCAGATGTTTTTCCTCACCTTGGATTTAAACCAACCACCATGCTCTGGAAGGGGAAAAGCTCAAGCTCTTGATTCTAGACTTGCCTTTTAGCTGTCTCTGTGGGCTGTGAGCCAGCGCTGGTGGGACAGGTTACTCTCCAGCTGGGCTCACAGCTTATGTACATAGCTCAGGTGGACATTTCAAACCAGAGCTACAACAGGCTGGCTACATGGAATGAGAATTTGCTGGCACAAGAGCTTAGCAGGTTTGATCCTTCTCTGAATTTACCCTTTGGTCACCTTGTGGGGCAGATACAGCTTCAGGGTTAGAGAGGGTCAACAAAAAAAGCTGAAGATGCCATGAGTATATGAGTCCATCAGTTCAAATATTGCCTCTCATAGAAGACACAGAGAATTGAGCCTTGAACAACAATTGTGCCTTGAAAAACATCAACACTGTGTACAAC
Source organism: Dicaeum eximium (assembly GCA_013396995.1). Classification (NCBI taxonomy): domain Eukaryota; kingdom Metazoa; phylum Chordata; class Aves; order Passeriformes; family Dicaeidae; genus Dicaeum; species Dicaeum eximium. The sequence continues at coordinate 2,834,198 of VWZP01010273.1, forward strand.
AAGAATCCTACACTGTTCATGAGGGACAACCTTTTTACTGTTTCCTCAGCCTGGCTGTTTTTACTCCCTACTGCTTTTTGGACCATTATACTGGAACTCTTATTTCATTAGCATTGCAGAGATTTGCAAATCTCTCTTTAGTAATTTAGAACCTGACAAACCCCTTTACATTTTTGACCTAAGAATCTGAAAGCCATGTAAAGGAATAACAACATAACTGCATCTCACAAAATATTACTATGTTTCTGTAATTTTTAAACTGAGCATCCCAAAGGGAGTCTCTATAATAGCCTTCATATAACACAAAAAGAAAATAGCAACGATAAACCCCCTTACCTGCTAATGTATCTTCTATTGATCTTGCAAATAAGTTCATCAGAGAAACACAAAGTGTTTAAAGTGATTTCTGGGTAAAGCACTGCACACCCTATTGCAGCATAAATGGTCCCTAAATAAGCATCTTTGAGAAGCAGCACAGAAAAATAACTCATTAGGAAAACTATTTTAAAATAGTTTGTTTCTTCATTGAGGGAATGTGGTATTATTGCCCTAGAATGATTTAATTCACCCTAATTATATTCTGTTTGATATCTGCAGCTGTCTTGGAAGCAGGCTTCTGCTATGTAAATCCAAGAAATGTTTCTCATCTCATTTGAAACCCCAAAGTACTCTAATTTTCAAAGGAATTTTAAGCTGATCTCTACTTATGTTCATTGAATTTTTCAGAGGAATATCAAAAGAATAACTCAAATTTCTGAATCCTGTCACTTATATAGACTATTCATCCTCAGAGTACCTCATAAATGTATATACATGGAATACAATATATATTTGCACTACAGTGTTAGAAAGTTGTGTAGAGGCATGATTGTATGTGGCCAAGAACATCTTTGTTTTGAAATGTTCACAGAACATATCACTATAAATTGCAGGGTTTCTTTTCTTTTTTCTTTAAGTTTCACTTTACTTTAGAACAGATGTGAAGCTGCCTCTTCAGCAACTTTTTAACATAGTCATTAAACAGCACCATTTTGGTTGACATGGAAGAAGCAAAAGAGGAAAAATTTCTGAAAAAAAAAAGTATTATATGTATCATTCAATGTCTTTGGCAGTAGCTGTCCTTGTTACAGTGCCACACAGCGTAATACACATAATGATGATGTACAGGAATTTTAAATTAAATATTTATTCATGGATGGCCACCAGAAATGACAATCAGCAAACAATGGTATTTATTCTGGAATATTGCCATCAGTTCCAGGCAAGATAAAAAAGTGAACAAAGTGGAGTGAAAAACCACAAGGACCTGTAAAATGCATGAACATTCAGTAAGTGATGGCTTCTTCTTCCTCTCTATAAATTACTAATCAACAAAACAGAGCAGTTTGCTTACTTCTATTCTGAAGGAAAATGCTCCCTTTATGAACCTTGGGAAGGGTTACAAAAAGTTTAGAAACACAACAAGGGAAGTCAAATGCTTTCTTTCAAAAAAAAAAAAGCCTTATAAAGACAGAATTCTAATCAGGGGTCAGAAATTTTAAAGTAAAAGCAGTTTTATGCTTTGGAGGTAGAACATGAGCAGAATTTAGGTAATAATTCAAAAGAAAAATTCACAAACTCCCATCCATAATTACTAAGAGTGTTTTTCAGGTAAACTCCTTAGGAAATTATAACTCTGTTTTGGTGCCACACCATCTTAAGATGACTTGTTAAATTGAACATGAGGAGTCTTGAAAGGGGCACCTTCTACATTCATTCTGCCATAGAAGCCAGTTCATTAGACACAGTTTTAGACTATCCAGTGCTTCCCAGGTTCTTACTTCTCTATTCCCAAATCTCCCACACACTCTCTGTCATAACCCATATTTGCAAGGGGACAGCACCACCAAAAATAGGACTCATCTTGTTCCTCTTTGATAGAAGTAAAGTCAAAGGTGTGGTCAAGGAATCCCAATTTGCCATGGAAGTTCAAATCTCTCATCCTCAAGTTCTTAAAGTCAATTCTTCCTTTACTCACAATTTCTTTTATTTTTTATACTTATTTATTTTATCTGCTCTATCCTGATAAGCTACTTGCAATGGTTCCCTTTACAAGTTTCCCAAGGCTCTTCATCTACCAAGTAGTGAATAAATGTTATTTTAAACCAAGTTAAAAATTTGGATTAAATGGAGGTTCATGAATTTAAAAGTTCTTTTGTGGATGTAGCATTAGATATGGAAAACAATGAAAAGCTGCAATGATGTCAAGATGGCCACCTGAATATCTTGAAATTATCCTTTGGGGACTGGAAACTTCCATTCGCAAAGGAAGACATCAGAAATTATTTTCAAAATACTCATAATCTATAAATAAATGCTATACTGGGAAAACAGATTAAAGCTGAAGTATCTTAGCTTTTACACAATTTTAATAAAAGAAACCTCATACATTTTAAACACATGCAAGATTATTCTTCAGGGAGTGTTTCAGAACTACATTTAGGGAATGATCTGGAAAGAAGTATAATGCAGAACTTTGCCAAACTGTTGTAATGTACAAAAATCTCAGGATTCAGAATTAAAATAGTTTTCTGTCAAATTTTCAATCATTTCCCTCTCTCTTAAATAAATGGGCAGATCATGAGTAAATGTGAGTATACAAAAACACCTTTATTTTCAATTGCAGGCAAAATGGATAAAAGAATGTGGGAAAATATGACGATTCAAAATCTGAGGGAAAATTGGTATTTAACAGATGCAGTTTATTCTTTTCCTAGATTATTCCACTTCATGGAATATGAGAAATAGCAAAGGCTGGAACTACAGAGATGTAGGTGACCATAGAAATTTTGTACCAACATATGAAAAAGCTTTGATATAATACCAGTAAAATAAGGTGTTAAGTTGGGAGTTTAAACATCAGCAGCTAAGGATGTTCACCTTATGTCTAAATCAATGTTAGAATAACAAACAAATTATAAAAATTTTACTTGCTAAAAAGCAACTTCTACAGCAAATTATAAGCATGTAGCAGAAAAAATTTAAAAGTTTCAATGGAAGCCTTTCACTTTTAAGTCACAATTTTGATTATTTATGCTGATGAATTTCTCCAGCTTTCAGAGACCTCCTCTATTCTTCATTAGAAATTGGCCTTGAAAGGATGCCATCTATCTCTTTCATCACCTTAGTTGTCTTCCATTGGGTGCCATAGACCAGTGTAGGTCAATTTTTTCAAAGTACAACCAAATAAATTCTTATTTACACCTAGCAGTTCTTCTCCCAGACTCTTTTTTCCCTAAGCACAGGGCTCTAGGTGAAGACTGAAACAAAGAAGGAATTACGTGTCTCAGCCTTATACAGCATCTGAGAATGTGTCAGGGAGAGGCTGAGTATTTAAACTGTTTACCCTGGAGAAGAAAAACTTCCAGGGATCTTATCACTGTGTGTATGTAGCTGGTGGGTGTGGAGGGAATAAATAAGATGGAGTAATTTTCTCCTTCATGCTATCCAGAGGCAGGACAAGAGACAACAGGCACCGGCCAAAATACAAAAGAATTCATTTAAGCTGTTTTACTGTGAGGATGGTTGAACCTTGGAACAGATTGCCCAAAGATGCAGTTCATGTATCCTTGGAGATGCTCAAAACCTGACTGGACGTGGCCCTGAACCCCCTGCTCTAGCTGATCCTGCCTCTACCAGATGATTTATGGGGGCCCCTTCAAACCTCAGCCACTCTGAAATGGCGTGGTTCTATGACAGATACTGCTTAATAAATTCACATTCCCAGACATAATTACTGGAGTTTGTGATAAAACAATGTTTATATATTTTTTTTACTCTCAATTTTAATTTTTATAGATTTCTATTATATAAAAATTAGATGTTTTTATTTATCTATAGATATAAGGGAATAAGTAGACTGGAATGGCCACGTGTTTAAGCTTATGTAACAGAAAGGTGGATGATAGAATATGGACTTTACCAACCTCTCCTTTAGTGAAAGAAAAACAAGACTTGTGCATAAAACTTAATTTAAAACATTTCTTACTCTGCTGCTCTCCAAGGCCCTTCATCTGTGCACTTGTTCATGACAGCAGTGTCCCAACACTGGATGTAAGGCAGGCGGGGATTTTTATTCAGCAGATATGTAAATTTCATGTCGATGAAGAGTTTTACAGTGCATGTCTGGAGATGTCTGGCTTGTACTTTTCAAATTCCTATTGCAGACAGAGTCTTGCTGAGCAGAGTAGTCTGCTTTAATCTTGGGCTCAGCAATTTGCCAAGGATTACATGATTTAGACTGCATTCGTAAGTAAATCAGGACCTGATGAGATCCTTTCACTTTATGTCACTTAGAAAAAAGAGGCAAAGGAGATCTAATGTCATAGAAAGCTAAGTCCATATATTTGGAAAGCTACAGGCAAAATTTTTTACTATCTTTTGAAAAATATCCTGTAACAGCGGTAGAGGGTAGTAAACAAGGTCTGCAGAACACAGAGGTATGAGAAGAAAGCAGGTGAGGGAGATGCTGAGATGTCTGAAACATATTTTTATTAAGATGTTTGTTGAGATAGTGGGAAATAAAAATAAAAATGTAATTTTTTTTTACTGTGCTGTTTCAATAGGATTAAAAAAAATAATTACATGACATTCTTTGAAATGATTCAGAAAGATAAGCAGCAGTAGGCTTGGTGAACACCGTGGGTTTGGGTTTACACAAAAACTCTGCAAAACAAACCAATTTGCAACAAATATGCCACAATAGGGGGAAACTGATGCTGGAAAATTAACTTTTATTTGAAAAACTAAATGACAAAAACAGGTGCACACAATCTGTAGTATTAAAGTCACTGTACCATCTCTCTGCAGGACTTTTCTTCACGATTCATCTACCTTTGATATGTATGTACATGTGATATATATGTACAAGTATCTATGTACAAGTGATATATAGCACAATTGTTGGAAGAAAATTTGTCAGAAATTAACAACTTTAAGTTGTGTGAGATGTATGAGACTTAAAGAATAGATTTACTGACAGAATTCTAGCTTTGTAGAGCAGTGGGGAGCTGAGAAGTTTTACCCTATATGGAATGGGCATTAGCAGCCAAAGACACTTGGCTGTGTTGCTAGCTGACTTTTTTGGCACCCTATAATGCCAGGATTGTCAAGCAAACTGCTTCTGGCAAGAGGCTTTTTTGAGCAGTACCATGGATTTTTATATATGACAAACTTTATGGTCCTGTCAGCACTGTTGGTTCAGCCACTTGCTAGGGCAGCTGAAGTGCTGTGAGAATGTCATGTGCTGAAGAATAAATTATTCTGTACATGTCCCACATTTCTTTTCAGTGAATAGCAGGGCTGATCTGTAGCACAAACGGATCTGTTCTGGAAATACAAGATAATATATACTTGGCAGTAAATGTAAAAGTAAGATGCCAGTTCCAGACCAACTCTGTGTACTCAGCTCTTCTCTAGGATTGTTGTAGTTTCCTATACCATACAGGCAGTTTTGACTACTAGAAATTCTATGTGTTCCCGCAATATTTGGTTTTTGGTTTAGCCAGCTTTTGTCTTCTTTCTCAAACTATTCACCCATTTTCTTTGCTGATGGACAGACTCTCTGCATAGTAGACTGGTAAGTATCTTAGGAGTTCTTGGCTTGTGCACAATATCACATGGAAAGTTGTTCAATAGATTATTATGTAATTTGGTATGTTGTTCCAAATCTGTGAAAAAATGTATTAGGTTATGCAAATCAAACAAGATTTTTGCAAGGAGCAAGAAAACCATCTTGTTTGAGTGCAATCTAGACAACTTACTGGAATCAGTGGTTTCTCTATGCAGTGGTTTAATGGCATATTAGCTAGTGCTAAACCTGACACAATTTGAACTGTTTATCTGAAATACACCACATGAGACTGTTACATCTGTCTACACAGCTGATCCTGTCTTTGGTGTTCCTTAATAGTCTTGCTTTGTTCCTCACTTTTGAAATGTCAATTTTCTTTTCTAGATATTTCTCCCAAAGTGCTCAGGGTTCTCTACACCTTAACTCTCATTGGCCAGGTATCTAAAAGCAGATATTCTATAAACCCTACAGGCCATACAGAAAATATCAATTTGCTAGCTCTCATTTCAAAATGGTGTGTTTTCTCTCTAGGTCTAAGGGAGGATCAGGATAAACAAAAGTTTTACAGTTCCATTAAGTCTTTTCCAAAGCCATTCAAGGCCAGGTTGGATCAAGCTCTGGGTAACCTGGTCTAGTGGTAAGTGGAACAAGATAATATTTATGGTCCCTTCCAATGCTTACCATTCTGCAATTCTATGATTTTATAAACTATTTCCTCTGACATATAAGCAGCTGCAACAGTGTTTACTGCCTTCCACTTTTTATTTCATCAGTCTAATGGCACATGGGAGCTGAGGTACCATTTTGAATGAAGACCACACAAGTGTGATTATTAAAGTACTTCAAATAATATTTTTAAACCATCTTTTCAGTCATACAAACTTTCTTTTATACAGATAAAAACGGTGCTTTTGCCAATAAATATATTAGGAAAACGTCTTTTCCCAGTACACAGATGTTCTTTGATACACTGCAGTCTTTCAAGAAGACAAAATTTCAGGAAATTTGTGACTTTTAAGTGTATGAGGGAAGAGACACGATTTGCAGTTAACACTGCATAGTTATAAAGACAAACAAATTGTTCACTACAGAAAGAAAATATAAAATGGAAATGCAGACAACACTGAAAAATGGTGTTAATGGAGGCAACTTTCATAACTGATATTGAAAAAACAAAAAAGTTTATTCAACTACCAATTAACAGAGACCAAAGCTGCAGTTTAAGGTAGACTATGATGTTGAATGATACCCAATTTGCCTGAATCTAAGCATAACTGAGCTTGATATTACTGTAATAAATATTGAGTTGGGTTTTATTTGCAATGTGAACTCATCTAGGTAACATTTTCATGCACATTTGTTCACATGGATGTTTGCCGATACAAAGACTAAAGACAAAGGAAGGAGTATAGAAAAAAACAAACACTTTTTTTTTTTTCAAAATTCATCCCTCATGTAAAACAAAAGTCAGAGAACTCAGAGCTATATTAAAAAAAATTAAGCAAAGACTGAAGAAAATATATTTTTCCTTCTTCCATTTTGATTGGCATAATCTTTTGAAGCAGAAAATTTGCCACTTTTTAAACAATAACCAGAGAACAGAGATAGCATGTGTAAATGTGGTGCCACTTATTTTTCCTCACGTAGCACATAGTTTAGTTTATAGAGTATAGAAACAAAAGCAATTATGGAAAGGACAAAACAGAATTAGTTGAAGGTACATGTATTGCACTAATTTGCACCAGAGTACAGCTCATTAATTCCATTGCACTTTTTTTAATTTCCTGCTTCTTATAATTTCCCTTCTTTTTTCCCTTTTCTTTTTTTTTTTTTCTCTCTCTCTTGGTAATGTAAATTCATTCTCTAGCCAGAACTAAGAAGCTAAAAAGATTTAGGTCATGATTAAATGCTCCAGTACCAATGACTATGAGTAGATGTAAACCAATGAAAAGGATTCCATTTCTCAGTTAGCTGAAGATATCTGACTCCACAGCCTTTTTTCATTAATTTTCAAGACATTCAGTGAAAATAGCACCATTCCATAGTTTCTACATTGTCCTGGGCTGACTTTATGAGGCTCATTATACATCTAGGAAGTGTAAATGGACACAGCTACTTCTATCTTAAATTTGCAGTAGGCAGAGCATACTAGCCATACTGTGAAGAAAATTAACTCTACCCCAGCCAAAACCAGCACAATTTTATGTCAAATAATGGCATTACAGTAAATGTATTTTCTTTAAGTAATCAAGAATGAGGTGTTTGTCTACAAGGGGTTTGTCAGTAACTTGAAACAAACTGAATTAAACAGATTGCTTACAGCTTAATCATGTACTGATAAAATGCCTATGTCTTAACCTCTCTCACTGATAAGGACAAATCAAAATGAAATTTATTCATTGGTTATTACTGAATACAATTTCCTCAGTGAATTAAAATGGTAAACAAAAGTATAAATATATGTATAAAAAAGCATAATTCTTTCGAGTGGTGTGCACTCTTAAGATGGGAATCAGAAGCAGATATGATAAACAATAAAAACTGGCAAATCACATATTTAAACACAGAAATTTATATGTACATAAACAATCCTTCAGATGGGCCAACACATGCACCGTAGACAGCATCTTAATACTAGGTTACTTTTAAATTCCAGCATTATAAAAGACATTTGCAAGAAAGGGGTGCTTAAGCCATGACCATATATTGCTGACTCTAAAAGTAGAAGAAGCAGATATGGCAGCTACCCATTGCTAGACAGCACAGAGCTATGCACATTTTCCCACCCTAATTGTTAACTCCTCTTCAGTCTGAAGGGAATGTTTTTCTTCAAATTTCACTTCTTCCAGGCACCCCAAATTGCTGAATCTGGGCCAGAGGATTCATGATGAAAGAAAGGGGTATGTGAAAAGATGACTCCTAAGCTTCGTGTGTAGGGTGATAACAATTTCTTAATCCATTTCTACATTTTCCTAGATGCAAACGCTGTATTAAAAATATAATGCAATTGTAAACTCACAGTCCTGGTCATGTTCTGGCTTAAACAGGAGATACTTACCTTAATTAATACCCTGGTTTCTCTTCAGTTTGTAGAAATCTGTCACCTTTTACTAAAGATTCCTGTGAAGACAAACAGGAACAAATGGGGTGGTTTTTTTGGTTTTTTTGGGTTTTTTTTAAGCAAACAGGAGCAGGAGTTGTTTAGCCTGGAGAAAAGGAGACTCATGTGACCTTATCACTCTCTACAACTTCCTGAAAGGTGGCTGTAGCCAGGTGGAGTTGGTCCTTTCTCCAGGCAGAAACTGACAGAATGAGAGTGACAGAGTCTCAAGTTGCATCAAGGGAAATATAGGTTAGATATTAGGAAAAAGTTTTTTATGGAAAGAGTGATAAAGTACTGGAATTGTCTGCCTGGGGAGGTGCTGGAGTCACCATCCCTGGATGTGTTTAAACAAAGACTGGATGTGGCACTCGATGCCATGGTTTAGTTGAGGTGTTAGGGCTGGGTTGGACTCCATGATCTTGAAGGTCTTTTCCAACCTAGACATGCTGTGATTCTGTGATTCTGTAATTACATGCAAGATATTCTGTAGTATTACCAAAGATTTGACATCTGCATGGGCTGTTCAGCCTTGGCAGTCCTGAATTAAATCAAAGATTAATTGGAGTAGGGTGCATGGTGATTTCACAAATTAAAATATATCACTAGTTCTTCACATGTAACAAGAAATGGCTTCAAAACACCTTGAAATTTTGTTTCTTCAATAGCAACTGTCACTGGATTTCTGCCATGAAAAAAGTCTTTCTGGAAGAAAACTTCCATGAGGGCAATTTTGAGAAGTTGCCAATGAGATGCAGATACAGCCCTTGCTTGACCCAGGAAACGTCTAGATATATTTTATGGGATTTAGCTAGCCATACCTCACCCCTGAGGATTTATGAGTGTTGCCTGGGTACAATTCTGTTTATTTATTTCAGTGCATATTCAGTCATTAAAACAAGTCACTGGCACCTAGAAAGAAAAACTGTTCTCCAATTACAAGTGATGCATTCTCAAGAGATGGAGTGGATCCCTAGTCAGAGTCTTTAGTACTGTGCATTGTGCAACTCCTTCCTCTTGTGGGCTATGAAAATATTTCCTTTGAAATGTAATGGTTTTGTGTCTGTGAGTCTGCATGGAATTTTTCTACCGTTTTCTATTCTTTTTTATGTCTCAGTGGATGCCATCAAGGAGGCAGAATACACTTTTTTATTTGATCAGTCCTCCCAAACCCTTTGCTTGGTTTCCTCTTTCCCCATGCTCTCAGCTCTCCTGTTTAGATGTTTTTCCTTGAGAATGCCATCTAAGTTGCATTCTTTATCTGTGATGATTTATTAGCAACTCTAACACCTTTAAGATATAGAGAGTACCTATAAAACATACATAATCTGAGCAAAAAGAGGAAAAGGGCATAAGGCAGAAACACCCAGAGACTCTGGAAAATATTCAAAAGTAAAACTCGACAGAAAAAATTTCTTCGCTATTTCCTAGAGAAAAATAACATATCTGGGAGAAAAATGTACAGAAAGGAACACAGAGAGAATCCAGCAAAGAGAAGTGCTTCTCATACATCTGTCTGACCTTGTTTCTTGCAATCTTATATGTTGCAGGTTGAAGAGAAGCACAGTGTTAATGACCCAAACAGAAGAGGAGGGTTGTCTAAGTCCTTGAGTGTGAAAAAAGTCTATCTATCTAAATAACTTTATTTATAGTGGGCTTAGGTACCTGTCAAATGTATTCACTACCTCTCAATAATAATATTTCATCCGTGAACATACAGTCTGCAAACTGAATGCAAGACTGGAAGAGTTTCTGGGTGCAGACATACTTGTTAGGGTATCTGGCAAAATGCCTGAGTCTGATAAAAATTGTTTGTCCTTGAATGAGACAAAATACAGACTTCCTGCCACAAATGCTGCCCAGGGAAAAAGCCTGCAAACAGATATCAATGCTATCAGTACAAGTCTGCTGCAGCAGCTTCTTCTCAGTCTCCACTAGCAATATGGCATGGGCTGCCTGGGTCCTGCACCTCACACATATTTCTTGATGGGTAAAAGTATCTGATAAACACTTAAGAAATCTAAGATAAAGGCTCCATGTCATCTTTGAGTGACTGGTGGAGTTAAGGAAGGTGGCAAAGTGGGCAGTCAAGGAGGGGGGTTCTGCAGTGACTGATGCGAGCAATGGAACTCCAGAGGATCAAGGAACCTGTAGCTGGACTATCAATACTGATATTTCACTTGGCAAGAAAGAGGATGTTAGGATACTGCTAAGTTCAGAGACAGGCAGCTCTATTAATTACTTTTTGCTGTGGGTGGTCAGCCAGAAGTTGAGTACAAAAGATCCCTGGTAGCTGCAAAGTAAGCACTAACAGCTAAAATGCTTTTGAATTTCTCATTTTCCCAGGAAAACATCAGATTTTTCAATGAACTCTCTTCCTGCTGGCATTCTTCAGCCTCACTTCTGACACCAGCAGCATGTCCTGCTCTACTGCACTGCATCTTTAGGGTATCCCCTTTCTCTTCTTAGTTGGTCCTATCTCTTCTGCTTATACTGAGTTTACGGCCAGAATCAATAATCTAGGTAAGGCATGAATAATTTATACCCACCAGGATCAGTTTTTGTCTCCCACAGGAGCCTATGCGAGTGATCATTTTTAAACTCATCTCTCAGATTTGTGTACTCACTCTGCCACTTCACAACTGCTGGAGTCACGAGACTACCTATACTTCTTGAAACCTGTATCTCAGCTGTCTTTGCTTTGTCAATAAAAAATTGATTCTGCAGATGGATCTTATTGATACTGTAGGAAGTTTAGCCAAATTATTTTTCTTCTAACTTTCCTGCTTGAATTCAGTTCTAAAATACCTATATAACATCTCCTGCTATATGAAACAAAACACATATTTGGCCTGCTTCCAACTATATTTTTTTAAGATTTATAGTTGTTAACTGTTTTCTGTTAAATAAGTGCTGATTTGCATTACCTTGAGTACAACTTCACCAGCCATTGTCCCAGGCTTCAAAAATATCCTCTAAAATCTCTCTCAGGTATTGCAAAGTTAACCCACAGCAGCAGACAGGTTAGACAACCTGACTCATGTTAATAACCATTTTTTTTCCCCATCTATTTAATAGCTCATGAAATTTAAAAGCCAGGTTCTTCAATTACCTTATGCATTTCAACCAATTCATTCAGGTAACGTCTCCCTGCAAAAATGAGATAACATGCTGTAAAGATAAAAGTGTACCAACATGCACTTTCCTGAATGTCTGCATTATGGGGGTTCTGCATGTCAGAGCTACTGTGCTAGTTGAAGACAACTTGAAATAAGCCCTTTAATTGATCTGAACATAAAATGCTGTAAAAATGTAAAAGAGGGTCTTAGGCTGTCAGTAGTTTGGTTAGCTCACAGTGTATTGTCTCTAGTCTAATTTATTTAATGTACATGGTGATAACAATGGCTAAAATTCATCTGCTGGCATGTGTCAATACATTTCAACAATCATTAACAACTGGTTATTGGAAAGTTTTCTTATATTTCTTTCTTGAATATAGACTCACTAAATCACAGGGTATTTTAGCAGAATATCCCCTGGGTCATTTGTGGTGCCCATTTTTGTATGAAACGTGCCTTTTCACCATCTCTGGCTGTAATAGAAGTTCACAGTGTTTATAGAGAGGAAAAATGTTGGGAAACTGTTCCAGTGTGCTGCAGGCTTTCTGAGAACAGATGTCAGCTAGACATAAAAAAAACCCCTTGGCTCAACTGAGTTTACCTTATAGACATCCTTGGGCTATTAAAAAAACAACCTTGACTTCTGTTCCCCATCACATAGAATTAGTTTGCTGTTGCCTTCATGCTTGATCTAACACCACTGAATTTAGTAGTCCTATGCCAGGGATGAATTCGGCCCTTGGTCTTTAAAGCAACCTTTCCCCTTGTGTGTAACAAAAACACCATATGGTGAGTCCTTGGCTTGGTATCCACAGCTCAGCTTGCTATCACTCCTTTGTGATGCTGTTGCTGGAAAAGCTTAGAGCCTGCAGATCTGGTTCAGTCAATTAAAAATCTGCAACAACAGAGGGTGAAAAAGGAGTTAACAGAGAGCTTCATCCATAGAAATCCTCCTGCTCATACTCCAGGGGCTTTACAGGCCCTCATACAGGTTGAGTTGTTTACTGTTTATGAAGTCATGGACTTGAGATGCACACAGAATCAGAACAACAATCCTCTTCTGAAAATGATTCAATTATTCCTGTAGTTCAGTCAGCGAGACCTTCCTTCTCCTAAGTACTGGAAAAGAAGCAGTGCCTGGATAAGCTCCCCTGCACACTATCTCAAATGAAGACCTTTGCCATAGAATATATTCACCAGTAGTGCAGCAAGGAGTTAGGGAGCCCAGTGAAGCAGCTTTGTCATAGTGCACAATCTATTCACAATCAGAGGACCTTCACTCAAAAATTCTCCTCCCCATGTTGAAACTGTAAACCAGGAAACTACAGTTACATCAATGTAACTGCTGAATTTAATTGTCCAAAGTGTTTTTTCCCTATACTGGTAAAAAACCTGCTCTTGCATGTTGCAGACTAGGTTGAACTGTAATTTGCCAGTTTCTTCAAAGCCTCTCCAGTGATTTCCTCCCTAAAGCCATATCATGGCATCCTTGTGCCAGGAACTGCAGAGCTGCACCTCTGCCTTTTACCACCTGCTTTGTAGCAGGATTAGCTCCTGTAAGGTCTGGTTTTTTGCCATCCTTTGACTTGCTGTTTGTCTCAAGCATGTCTCCAGTTTCTCTGCTGAGCTGCATGTGGAAAATAGCTTGCAGATAAAAAAATGTCAGTTTGATGATTTCAGCTCTCTCCTTGAAGCTGTTCTAACACATTCAAGACTTCTGCTGTTGGATATCAAAATACTAAATTAATATTTTTTCTTATTTAAAGGTGGCTTTGTATATAAAAAAGAATTCAAACACTCTTATATATAATTATATTGTTTTATCCAAAGTTATAGGAAGTGTTGGGTTTCCTTTGCAAATAAATTAATTAGTCTTTCACTTGAAAATGAATCCTTTAGGGACTTTTTGTACTGTTTCCAATCATGCACTTGTCTCAGCTAAGCTCAGAAACAGAGAGACAGCTCTTCAAACTTCCTGCATCATTAAAATTCACAGAGCATTTATGGAAGAAGAACCATTAAAAGATTTATTTCTATGTTACTGGTGGGGTTGTTTTCTCTTGTTTTTAATAATTGATGGTCTTTTTTCCTGCAGAATGAATTTGTATACTTGCAGTATGGCACAGAGGAAAATTCACAAAGCATAGATGAGCTTGAGAGGTGCCACCTCTTCTGAGTCCCTCTTCATTTGAGGGGGAGAGGTAAACTTTTCTGAAGAGAAATTCTAGAATAAGAGCCTATTTTGAGGCTTATAAGTCTTCTCCCAAAGGAGCTGTCTCTGTCAGTTGACAACAGGCCTGGAGGTTAAAATCTCCAGTACTAAAGTTATCCTTTGTGGACACCCTCTCTTCTTGCAGGGCTTTTTACTGAACAATCACCTACTTTCTATTTCACAGATTTCTGCCTCACTGGGTGCACTGAAGGGAAGAACAGGCTGTGTCAGTACTTATTTATTTTTCCTGCCAGCCTCTCTGTCAACCTGTGGTCTTTTGCTTTATTTACTGCCAACTGTTCAGACCCTACTCTGAGTGCAGAAAACATATCATTGTCCAATCCAACTGTGAGATGAGAGGGTAGGATTGTTCTCCTTTTACTAATCAGGACATGAAGGGCAGTGAAATTACAGACATAAAAGAAAACTGTAAACACCCTGAGACACATGAGTAGGGCTTGAATGTTCAGAGCAGAGCTCCTGTGGCTGGGACAGTAGCTGATAAATAATACATAGTTTTCATTTTCTGTATGAGCCAGTACCAGTGGAGGATGAAATCCACAACTTAGAATATTTTCCAGCTTTGATGAGTGCTGTGTCTCTGGCATGTGTGGGTCCATTTCTGCAGTTGGAGAGATGCTTTGCCCTCCCCTAGGCCTGCATCTCCCTGTCCCTTTAGCTTGTTCCTACCCAGTCCTCCTATGAATTTCTTGGGGGCTCCCTCTCTATAACCCTGAATGCCATACCCTCCTCTGCAGATCTTTATTCAACTCTTTGCATCCTTTATTCATGCATCCTTTGCATCCATGTGTTCACTATTTTCAGCCTTGCTGTCCTAGTTTCACTGTGTTTTTCCCTCTCCCAGCATACTTCTTGCTCATCTATGTCTTTTGCCTTGTAAGGCTGCATTTCCCCACCTCACAGGCTGCTGTGCTTCCTCCTGTGCTCCAGCAACAGCACTGGAATGGGCATTCTCATAGAATTGCTCATAGCAGTCAGAAGTAATAATTTCAATAAGTAAAAAATTTCTGTTTCAAAGGCAATTTGCACACTCTTCAGAAGGAGGAACACTGGAAATACGAAAAACAGTAAGGATTTTTTTGCAGGCTAGTAAGTTGACCATGCTTTTATAGGCATCCTTTGAAACAGCTGCTTTCCTGAGTCAAAGCAGGGATATATTGGAAGGCCTTATTCCACAGAGTCTTAGTCTCAATGGAACATAAACCAATTACTAGTCCTTGCTGCTATTGTTGGAAACTTTCTAAAAGAAACTCTCTAAAAAAATTCTGTCTGAAGTGCATTTGCTGACATGGAAAATTTTAGCAGCAACAGCTGAAATTTGACAAACTGGTAGATAACTGAATGCAGATCTTATACAGAAAGTGTTAGATGGCAGCTCATATTCCTACTCAGCTCCATTTATAATGTGCCACTTTTCAATTGCTACAGTAATGGATGAGAAAAATATTATTCAACTTTTCATCATTTTCTTGTAATTATAAATGGAATAATTACATTATTAAGTGTATCAAACTTTTCACATAAAATGTGTTTATGGTTTCAGGATATTCTTATTTAGGTTTTAATGACAAAATGCATAACGTTATTTTAGACTGAAATCAATAGAATATGTAGTCATGATAATTTTTTCAGTTATTATGAATATGTGTTATTTTTGGCACTCAAGTTCTATGCTTTTTCTATTTTTTGTATTGTTTGATTTTACACATACTAATGTGTAAACACTGTTGCAGAAAAATTGTCTTAGCAGGAGAAACAGGTTATTCTTTTTAAGGTAATTGTTTTGTTGAGTAAACATAAACTGCTTGCTCTTTCTCTAGACTGCTGCAACTCATAGGAAGATTATGAGTCACCAAGCAGCAGACCTCTGCAAACAGAATAGGAAATTAGATTTGTAAGAGCTTTTCCATTTAGGCATGGAAGCTGTTCTAAAACCAGAAGTATTGTTTGAATCTTCATGTTAACTGTTGTAATGTAATTGCAGCTAATAAAGAAAGCTCAAAGGTCTATTTGGGTAGAGCAGATGAAACAGCCAGATACAAACCCCACGTTTATCAGAGGAAGTAGCTGTTTAGCTGGAAAGGCTTGTATCCCTATTTCATTTCTTTTCTGTGACACAAGAAGACAATGTTCAGCCTTAGCCAATACAGAATAGACAATCTTGAGGAAGCCCTGAGGTATTTTGTTTCAATATCCTTATTCTAACAGATGCAGACTGGAGCTCTCCAGTAAACGTGCGTATGCAAAAACACAGGCTGGGCTTTTCCTCTGACTGCAGAAACTACGGAGTAATCAACCAAATACTCCACAGAGCTCCTACCCATCTGCCATATGACACCATTTAATAAACTGCATTTTTTGTAATCCCCAGACAAAATTTGCACATCTGTTAGCTGCATTAGCCACCTGGGCTTGTAATAATATTTCTGAAGTATTTTAAAATAAACGTGTTTCAAAAAAGTTAGCGCATTTCTTTGAAATTGTCTATCACAAAAATGCATTCTCCAAGTCCGAGTTTGTAGTGATTCAGTTTTCTCACCTTCTGCTGCTCTCAACAAGAGGATAACTCCTGGGAATCATGAGCATTGATACTTATAAGCTGCAGGAAATGGGTCTAGACAGTACCTGTTTCTCCTCCTGTGGTAATATCTCTAGGTTTCTAACTACATAGGCAAAAAAATAAAAATAAAAAAGAATGTTTACTTGCATGCTATTTATCAGCCCTTGAAATAAACTTCAAATTTAGCCGTGCTTAGAGTTGTAGGGTAGTGCTTACTCATGATGGGAGCACAAGGTAGTTTGCCTTGCACAAGCTACTGACTCTTCATTTCTGTTTTGTGGCAGGGACCCTGCACACTAGAGCTGCATTTGCTTTCTGTGAAGCAGCACTCTAGGTCTGTCCTTGTCAATGGTTAAAAATAGATGAGAAGACAGACGTTTCTTTAATGGGAAAGCAGAGAATAGTGCTGGGGCTATAACTTGTCCTACTGACATTATCAGACAATTACCTAAGTTTCGAGAACTCGTGTGCATATTCTGCCTTTGAGATGCTCAGTAACACTGATGGAAAGACGTGTGATGTAGTTTTTATGCACAGCAATATTGAAAACACATGGATGTTACAGCAGAGGCTTTTGTATTTCTGATACAGAGATTTGTACATACATATTTTATTGTGAAACAGCATTTAGTTGCTGAGACATCAGCAGAGTGCAGAGTCACTTTATTCTTTTTTCAGTTCATTGAGTGTGAAGAAACAACTAGGAGTTTTAACTCGGTATCAGTGAAATATCATTTTCTTAGGTAGGTTCTTGGGAAGTTAAATTTTATCTTTATTATACACTTAACACAGTTTCCACAAGGGGTAAATGATTATTAATAGCAGATCTTGCACATTTAATGAGCACCTGCTATGCAGTGTGGGTCAGTGTTTTTGATGAAACATTATGAAACACTTACTATAATTAGTACAATTAGGCCTTTCTGTAGGCTGCCCGGTCTGTAGAAAATCAGCTTCTGAAACTTACTTTGTGGTGTTTATACTACCTGCTGATTTAAACAAGTTTCTGGCTGTTTGGGCAACATCCATTAAATTGTCAGCTTTTCTGGAGAAGTGCTTAGCAGTAGTGGTTATAACCATGCAGAAATGTCTGTATTTGATTAGGCCAATTGCCCATTTATACATCTGTCCTATCTTTGACAATGGCTTGTATGAAATTATTCGAGGGGAAATGCAAAACACTGCCTCCAATACAAGTACAAAACCTCATCCTTAATTGAAAATTTCTCTTTAGTAGTCCTCTAATGCATTCTCTGCAAGCATGTGTATGACATCTAAAATGGGTGGTTCTTGTTTAATTTAGCTCTCTACTTGCTTTTTTCTTGTGAAAAAATCTTTGTTCAAACATGCACGGTATGGACCAGCACTGCTATGCTGATGCCACGCTGCTGTTTGGACATGGCCTGTACATGACCTAGACACTGTCTCCTTCCTGCTTCAGCTTTAATCTACCTCATTTATTTAGATTATCAGTTCTGCATGCAGAACAGCCAAAAAATCATCCCTTATGCAGAAACCCCACATCTCTACATCTGTACATAGCAAAAATAATTAACAAGAAAATCCTTTTTAAGTTTCATAGTAAACTGGATTACTAAGATCATTACACTTATTTATTTATTTATTTATTTATTTATTTATGAGGGTTATTTTCAGCAATATTGGTTCCTTTTATGCAAAAGCTTTGATTTTATCTAAGGTTTTTCTTTAAACTAAATTAACTTATACCAAATGCTGCTAAGAAGGCAATGTTATCCGAATCTAAAATTATTTGCTTTACTTCTGAAATATTAAAATATTCTTTGAAATGCTCAATCAAAAGTTCTAATAGGAATTTTTAAACCATTAATTCTGCAAAAAATATTCATGTTACTTTTGAAATACGCTTCAATAATGAGTTCTGAGAACTGGCCTTATGTGCTTTTTTGTGGAACCGAAAAAAAAAAAGTTAATATAATATTTTGTTTTAGTCCAATAACATCCTTGGAATGTAACTGTGAAACCATAAAAACCACAAAATACTTTTTTCACTGCAAACTGGTTAATTAACTTATGAAGCAGATTAAATTACCTTTAATTTCAAATTAAGCCCTTCTAAAAACCTATGAAATAACTATAAATTATCTTAAAGGGGAAAATATGCTGCCATTTAGTAAATGAAATGTTGGGGAGGTATTTTAACAGAATTTACTGCAACAGCACTGTCTTCCAGTTTCATGACCTGCCATTCTTCCAAATACTATGGCGAGTAGTGTATTAGAAGCATAAATTCTTCTAAATAACTAACTGTTCTGTTCCTGAAATAAACTTATTACATCTCTTGGTTTACATTGTAGTAAGACTCTCATTTTCAAACCCCAGTTTTATTCATTTTTGCTTGAAGGACAAAAAACAGAGAAACTGTTTAACACAGAGTATGATACATAAAGCTGTGAGATGGCTGTGGGCAACTTGATCATTAACTTTGAAATTCAGTTTTACTAACTTTTCCATGCACATTATGCAAAGTTATATTCAGATTCAGCAAATATTTCCAGTGTGAGAAAATATTGGTGCAAAACAAACACGTGGAAAGTTACCAACTCAAACATTGAAAATATGTTTGCAAATACAAATGAAGTTCTGCCTTATGCTTGTAGAAAATTCACTTTGCTGCAAAACTATGAACACTTAAAAGGAAGATATTTTTAAGATAATATTATTATATACCAGTTTCTGCAGTTTATTCTTCAGTCTTCTCTGTTCACAGTTTGACTAAATAATTGCCAAATCTGAACTAAGCATATTTGTGATGCTGGTATCTTATGATTATAGTGTGACCCATGTAGACATTTTGTGTATGCCTGTATCATCGATACGATGTTAAGAAACATTTTTGCTTTCACATATTTTGGCTTAGGGAAAGCACTTATTTTAGCAGGGTCAAAAAGTACTGCAGGCAGGATGCCAACTCAGACTGAATAATTATATTTACAATTTGGAGAAATCAGTTCAGTCTCCAATTAAAAAAAAAAAAAAAGGAAATATTATGTTAATGTACCTAAAGACTCTAGCATTACTTTCTTATAGATCTCTTGGGCTCAAAGAGCAGCAAATGAAATAAATCTGTCCTCTTTCCATTTCCCAAAACTCTATCATCAGTTCCTAACAATCATTTGCAAAATTATGGTCAAAATATTTCATATATTGCTGATATGACTTGGGGAAAAAAAACTAATAAAAAAGGGAGTGCTTTGATCAAAGACTCCTCTTGAAGAGAAGATGCCATTTATTTGGAGGTTAATCATCTTGGAGTGCTTCAATACTTTAGATCTCCTACAATGAAGCTGTCAAAATATTTTTAATTTCAGAAGCCTTGACTTCAGAAAAGCAACTCTTACTGTCACAATGATCCATGACCTAGTTACAAACAGATTTGTTTCCTTTTTTTCTCCCCAATTCTGTTTTCCCTTCCCCTTCCCCTTCCCCTTCCCCTTCCCCTTCCC